>VWZE01015200.1:860404-906775 GCA_013396675.1 Eubucco bourcierii
CCCACCAATCACCTCTGCTTTGTTTTCCATTTGCCTTAGCAGGACTTTCAGCAGGATCTGTTCCATGATCTTTCCAGGCACAGAGGTGAGGTTAACTGCTCTGTAGTTCCCAGGGTCACTTTTTTTTCCCTTCTTGAAGAAGGGTGTTATTGTTTGCCCTTCTCCAGTCAGCAGGAACTTCACCAGTCCACCATCACCTTTCAAATACGATGGGCACTGGTTTGGCAACTTCATCTGCCAGTTCCCTCAGGACCCGTGGGTGGACCTCGTCAGGCCCCATGGACTTGTGCACGTTCAGATTTCCTAGGAGCTCTTGAATGTGATCTCCTACTATAGTATGCAGATCTGCCTGCTCCCAGTCCTTACTTTTACCCTCTGCAACTTGGACATTGTGGTTGGAGCCCTTGCTGTTGAAGACTGAGGCAAAGAAGGCATTGAGCACCTCACCCTTGTCAGCATCCTTGTCCATATCCTTTGTCAGCAGCTCTCCATTTTTCTTCTCCCTGGTCCTCCTTTTCTCACTGATATACCTGAAGAAACTCTTCTTGTTCCCTTTAATGTCTCTGGTCAGATTCAATTCCAGCTGTGCCTTAGCATTCCTGACCTGAGCTCTGGTTGCACAAACAGTATCTTTGTACTCATCCCATGTCCCCTGTCCTCGCTTCCACTCTCTAGAGGCTTTCTTCTTGCATTTAAGTGTATCCAGGAGCTCTCTATCCATCCATGCAGGTCTCCTGGTGTTCTTACCTCCCTTCCTCTTTTCTGGGATGCATTTTTCCTGAGGCTGGAGGAGGAGCTCCTTGAACAATGACCAGTTTTCCTAGGCCCCTCTTCCTTCCAGGGTTATTTCCCATGGCACCCTGCCAAGGAGATCCCTGAAGAGGTTGAAGTCTGCTCTGCTAAAGTCCAGTGCTGTGATTTTGCTATGGACCCTCCTTGATGACCTGAGGATCCTAAACTCTACCATTTCGTGGTCACTGCAGCCAAGGTAACCCTCCAGCTTCACTTCACTCACCAGCCCTTCCTTGTTGGTGAGGACTAGGTCCAGCATAGCACCTTTTCTTGTGGGTTCCTCTACCATTTGCAGGAGGAAGTTGCCATCAGTGCATTCCAGGAACCTCTTAGATTGCTGGTGCTCTGCTGTGTTGTTCTTCCAACAGATGTCAGGGTGGTTGAAGTCCCCCATGAAGACCAGGGCATGTGAATGTGAAGCTTCTCCTATTTCTTTGTAGAGGGTCTCATCCACTTCACTTTCCTGATCAGGAGGTCTGTAGCAGACTCCTACTACCAAATCACCTTCCTGTGGCTTCCCTTTAACTTTTACCCACAAACTCTCTTGTTTCTGCATTGGACATCCCCAGGTGGAGTTCCATGGCCTCTAGTCTGTCTCTGATGTAGAAGGCAACACCCCCTCCCATGCTTGGTATGCTATTTCACTCAAAACTTGTTGCAGTACCATATTCTGTGTGTTCTCAAGCAACAACATTTAGGAAAAAGATCATTAATTAGAGAACCAGAGATGAAACTGCTGTGAGATAGGTGAAGTCAAGAAGTAGATAGAAGTCATTAGGGGTTTCAGCAGCCTGTGGGCTTTGCACATAAGGTGAGATATCTCTTTGGACTTGCGTGTCTAGGTTCTACTAAATTATTCCGTGCACTAGATTCTACTAAATTATTCCATGCATCTAGGTCACAGCACCCTTGACTTCTTTAATGGCAGTCTTGCGAGAGAAAGAAATGATACTGCTTTAAGTGAAGTCTGATATAATGGTACCCTTTTGTTAATTCTGAAGGTTTCAATCAAGATTTTCTATCATGCTTTATAATTCACTCAAGTGCCATTATGTTTCTTCTCCTGCAAAACACCAGCACAGTCACCATTAGTCAGGAAGGGGTGTGGTTAACAGTAAGTGTGATGCATAGGACTCCCAAAGCAAATGGGCCTGAGATTCTTCCCAGTCCACAGTGGTAGCTGTTAAAACAGCACTCAGACTTTACAGGCCACACTCAAAGTATATTCAGCACTAAGCTGCATCAGACTTTTGCCACTGCCAGCAATGACATGGCTACTCTGAACTCTGTAGAAGTGTAATTTTTGTAACAGTAGCAGAATCAGAACTAGGGAATTCACAGAGGTTTTAGTTGGTGTCTAGCAGGCATTTTATGCTGTAGCAATCCTGTGATGCTGGCAGGTCAATGAGGGAAAAAGCAGTACAGCAAATGTCAGGCACATTTGCCTTCTGATGCAGGGCTTTTTGAGACAGCACAAAATGGTTTAGCAGTACCAGAGTGCCTGATAGAGAAATTGGGTACGGAGAATCTCTGAAGAGACTTCATATCAGGCTATCCTTTCTTCTTGTGAATGAAAATGAATCTGTGGCATCAGAGAAATACTGCTCAACAGGGCCGTGCCATCTGTTTTTTTCTTGGAGATTAATTCCTACCGGGGTTGAAGAACTAGTTACTGGCAAAAATATTTTTGCCTCTTTTGCCAGTGTGGAAGCACCTAGTAATCATCTGTGGGAAAGAGAGCAGGAATCTGCATTTGTTGAGGAGTTGTAATATTCATTAAATTAGTACTTTTATTCCATCTGCTTTCTTGGAGCTTGCTAAAATGCCAAAGGTAGGATTATGAGTAACATACAAAGCACTACATCTTACTCACATAAGACAAGCAAGTCTGACAAGTTCTGCCTCTCCTACTAGATAAATTCTTGCTTAGCTTTCTCAATTCACAAAGACTACCGTTTCAAAATCACTACAGGAATCCAGTCCAGCTGGACTGGGCTCTGCTTTTATTGATTAATGGATTCTGTACTCTACTGGAAAAATGCTGAGTTCCAGATCCTCAAAGGAATTTTGGGTGCTAACATGAAGTCATGTGAGATTAGTGGAAGTTGTGTGCTTAGCCAGTTCCTTAGCACCTAAATAACTCTTGCACTAAGCTAACATGCAGCTCTGAGAATTTTTCAGGGTCAGGTTCTTTGTTCCTGTGTCTCCTTTTTACACACAATTAGCAATAAGCAGAATGTTTGAAGAATGGCAGTCTCGTTTTGAAATATGAAATGCACATTTTCTTTGTAATTATGTTATTGAAGGTGCTAATCCAACACAGTAAAACATATTTTCAGACATATTAGCTACAAGTAGTCTCCTACACTGAGACAACTTAATGTTCAATAAGAAAGGCTGCAAGAAAATAAAAGAAGTTCTTTTAAAAAGAATAAAGAAAAAAAGAGAAGCCCTGCTAAAACAACAGCTAAAAATAAATGTGATGTGACCTGCTATTGTTAAATTATGCAGCTACTTTTTAGGAATATGCAAAACGAATAGTAAACAATCTCTTACACTTCCTGTTGTCATTTCCTATGGCTCTGAACCAGTATTTCCACCCTTGTTATGAGCAATGACTTAATGGAATTTGTTACACATGAGTTTCAGGCTTCTATGCAACGAATCAGACCTCAAGTGATACAGTTGATGTGTGCATGACACAGACCATTACAACACCATGCTGTCAGACAAGTTGCTGCTCACAAAAATACAATGCTGCTGTAAAAGAAAATTAACATCTCTTACCCAGTCACTGTACTCTATGTTGATCATCCTGTGCTTCTGCCTAGCATGCAGGAATGCATCATTCTCTGAGGCCAGGCAATGTGTAGGAACTACACTGGAGTTTTTCCCAAATAAAATACTTGAATGCCCATAAAACACGCTCCTGTTTCTGTAACCTACAGAAACATGCTGTATTTCAAACCCAAAAATACTACAAAGAGGAAATTTTACACTGAAACTGTTTTGGATTTTACACAGTTACCATTATCTTGTTCGTATCGACTATCCCTTTAACTTACATATTGATGAAAATTAAACATTAAAGCAATGTGAGAATGTGCATCTTAATTAGAGCAGCAATTAAAACAATCTTTATTATCCTGTAAGATGTAGATCACTACATTCACTTTGTGCCAATTACCAAGCAATTATTTTTAATCACTAGCACATGGTATCCAATTTGACATCATGACCTAGAAGACAGTTTCACAAGAAAAGCTTGATACCACAGGCACGCTGTATAAAGAATTTCCATTGACCTCAAGAGAGTTTAATGCCTGGAGTGTCTGCTGCTGCAAAATCTTGTCTCATCTTCATTTGAGAAACAGTTTCAGAGTTTAATCCAAAGCAGTGCTCTTCTCTCAGTAAACATGCCTGCCCAGAACTCTCATGATTTTTATATCTTACAGGATTGACCCTTCGGAGTTAACACCAATCTTCTTCAGCAAATGCTGTTCATACTGAAATTCAGTGAATTATCTTTGTAATGACACAGTAGTTTAATTTATTTTAGGTCAGGGATTCATTTTTCTGCATTAATCTCTTCTTTTGTGTTTGTGTGTACTTAATTCTCCAGAGGTTTTGTTTTATCTACAGCTATCTTGCTGAAAATTCTAGCCAGACCTTAAAATCATGTCTCTTAGTTTCTGCTGGTATTCATTTCTCTAGGCTTCTGCTGTAATGCCTGGAGCCACTGTAAATATCTACCAGCAGAGTTCTCATTTTGTGTCACACAAACCCTGGTGAAATTGCATTTCACCCTCTCTTGGCACTATGTATTTAGTTTTGCAGAAACCTGGTGCTCAGGTAGCCTAAAAATGTGACACTTTCAACAGGCAAAATTAGGCAGCTGATCAAAATGCAGAGCACATACAATGTGCTATTTGGTCACATGCACTTATACAAAGGAGTCTGGAAAAACGACAGAAAAAAACTGAGGTTGTTTATTCTTTCAGCCTAGAAACCTGCAAATACAGAAGAGTCGTGGGAGGCATCTGGAAATACTATTGGCTTAAAATATTTGCAAATGTATGAAACAATTCAAGCCTAGTATTTCTTATCTTTTCGTTTTTGTGGTTTATTGCCTGAGGGGACATTTACATTTAAATAACATGAAAAATACTGGCACAAGACCAGGGGCCAGTTCCAGTCACTGTTTCAAGGTTTAGTTACATAAACATTTTCTTCAGAAACAAAGCTGGTGTACGAAGTCCTCACCCATTCTCCTCTATTCCAGAGCCTCTTGTGCTTAGCTGTTCCTTTCTGCTTCACATTAGGCTTTACTGTTGCCTCACTTGTATTGCTACAGTTGTTTGAGCATAGTGATATAAACCGGATTGCTGAAATAATGTGGATTTTAAAATGCTCCTTTGTTTTGAAGGGGTTTTGTTTAATCCAGACCACGTAAGAGATTCAAGTTTATAACACAACCCACATACATTCTAACTGGCACAATATGGTGCTCAAATGCAGTGCAGTGGGAGGAACAAGCAACTAGGGACAGGAGAAAATGGAGTGAAAACTTCCTAAACTAATTACTTGTTAGAATGTGCTGAACTAAGTTTTCAGACATATCAACTTATCACCAAGAAAATATGTTTAGTAACTATGACTCACCAATGACGTTTTCTTGCAACATGTTTTACCCTTGGCTCTTCTGACCATTTGAATTTTGACAAAGGTTGAAGGTTTTACCTAAGGGAAAATAAATTAGATTTTAAACAGAATTTCCTAGAAAACCAAAATACTTTCCCCAAAAGCTTGAAAAATGTATACAAGAAAGTGTACCAAATCTGTCATTAAAGTATTTTCTATTCTTTTCCACTCCTGGGAAGAAAACAGGTATTTTTTAAAAAATCACACTTTACTTTTCTTTCTCTAATATCTACAGAGTTGCCACTCCCTTTGGGGGTTTCGAGAAAGCATCAAAGATGGTTAAATTCAAAGTACCAGATTTTAATCTACTGATGCTAAATGATCCCAGATTCATGATCCTTGCCAACCCTCTCGCTACCAGAAGATCCTTCAATAGGACTCCTAAAGGATGGACATCAGAGAATATTCCTGTAGTGTTCATTCAGCCTTCAGATTCCATTCAGCCTTCAGATTGCAACACTGTTCCAGAAACAGAGGATCTGTGAGAGAAGTTGCGCTCTGCATCATAGAAAATGCTGAATACATCCATGTATTTTTGGTCCAAATATTACTAAAGGCTACTGACAACACTTTTCCTTGACAGCTGGGGTATAAATAATAATGCTTGATGCAGTGTCTCTTTTCTGGAACATAGTTTGATCTGTAAACATAACATAAATAAAGAAATTTGGCAAATACGGTTGAGATATTTTCTATTTGTGTTTGCATGTCTTATTACCGTGCTTTTATTTCCAAAAGTCTTTGCCTGTCAATTAAGAACAAGTGTATTTAAAAAAAAAAAAAAAGTGACACTATTATCAAAATCCTACTATTTGATTCCTCAGGTACAGTGATTATGGTAAAACAACCAAGAAACACCATGTCAGTACACTCTAAGTACTGCCTGCTCAAGATAAGCTATGACAAATCAACCTTTTTTCCCAACCCTGTTTTCAGCCACAGTTAAGAGCTTCATCATTACTTCAATGACAGCAAGTTTAGAGCCTTTTCCTCCTTTGTGACACTTACTCAGCTTTAATTATAGATGTCAATATCCATGCCACCTAGAGCTGTGTACAGAAAATGCAGTAAGTTTGGTAATGAAGAAGATTATGTACTGGTATGAAAAGGGGCAGAGGTATTTCCTGGGTAAGTCTAGAATGTTTGATTTAATCACAACTGAAAACTCACCAATGACTGGTTATGTTAAATCTACCAAATCAGTTCCACTGAGTTATGTTACCACAAACACTTTTGTTACTTGAAAGACATTTCACAGATCTATTCTCCTGCAACTATAGTATACACCGGGACTCAAAAGCATGTGAGTTTTCTTGCTCTTGATATACTGTCAAGTTCTGATGTTTTGGAAATACAAGTATCAGAATCTTATTAAGTATGTGTAACTACACAGGAGAAGGTAAAAAATCTGTCAGAACATGTCAGTTTTCAGTGTCACTTTTCAGATTACAACTACATTCAGCAAGACACAAGCTTCTGTTCAATAACTGCTTGTTTCGAAATGCCTTCACGTTTGAGAAGCATCCAGTCTTTTTGTGGTTGAAATTTGTGTCTGTAGACGTGGCTTCCAAGTTTTAAATCCAGTTTTAAGGTAGATAGTTGGCAAAGGAAATTCTGTCATCTATTTTCTTTGATTTACTTTGTCACGCAAACTCCACAAGCGAGTATGCAAGTTCTGAACAAATTTATAAAACAGAAAAAAATCAACGTCATTGACACTTTCCTAGCAAGGAATTAGTCTGGGGACCTTAACAGTACATGTGGTACAACAATTATACAGACAATGACATAAATGTTACCTCTTCAAGGCTAAAAATGCAACAGTTACAGAAAATAAATTGTAGTGAGGAGCGGTACATAAGCATTCCTAAGCCTATTTGAACAGAAATACATGGAAACTGGTGCACAGCATACATAATGTGAGGACTGTGCAGAAGAGATACAGCATTTTTATGTCATACTTTGCAAATATAACCTATATGTGCAGGGCATGGCACCATGTGTCTTATACAACAGACATGAGGGGAATCCACTGGCGCAGAATGGGCTCAGCAGGCTTAAGATGCTTGCAAAGTACTGAGCTTGCTATGCACATGTTCAGCTGATGGCCCAAATAACAGCATTAGATAGGGCTACAAATTCTGCCTGAGATGTCTGAAATGAACTGTGTCACAGCAAAACTGTTAGTTCTGATTCAACACTCCGATGCAGTTACCAATTGCTGCAGCAAAGAAAGAACCCTGTGACTCCTGCTTTTCTAGCTCTTCTACCACAGAGCTATTTATATACTATAAACCAGAAGTGCCTGCATTGGTCTTTTAAAACTGAGGCTGGCTGTCAGAGAGGGGTCAGCAGCCATACTACTTAAACTTCCCATACTGGGTGGCTTTTGCCAAACTGCCTATTGGGGAGCAGGCCCTTCACCATGGTAAGCTCTCAAATCATCCTTGGAAACTGTTTGGGAGAGTGTTAATTGGCCATGGCTGGGACTGCGCAATGTGCTAAGCATTCAGTAGCACCAAGGATCGAGTGTCAGCGTCCAAGAATGTTCCCTGGCTACATCAGCCTTGATGTAGCCTTATTTTTGTAAGTCTCACTGCAATAAACAAATCTCACTGCCAAGAAACAATTCCTGTGCCACAAAGAAAGATCTCCTGTTAACGCTGAGAATTCAGAGACTCTCAGTTAACTTAAACGGGTTTAGCACCTGCATTTGGCTTGGGAGACACTTAACATGGCACTTGAAACCTATCCTATAACTAGAGGAAACATTAGTTTTGGGTAACTAATGACAAACAACTGTAAAGGTCAAGATTTGTATTAATTTTTGTAGACAAAGAGATGGCTCTGAAGTGAGAGAATAAATGTTTCTTCAATTCTAGGTCTGGAGCAATCAACAAATACACATTTATATATTTTCAGTAGTGTTTCTAAAAGGTTCTTTTAGCCATAAGTGCTATAACCGAAAGCATAGATAAAACCACACATGAGCAGCAGCTTTACACAAGCATAAACACAGTTTTATAAATATTTCAGAAAACATGCTTATAATATCACACACACTTCATTGCAAAGCCTGCAGATTCGCTTCCAAAGGGACTAAAGGGTATGATGAAAAGGTTAAATGTGGTAGAACTAAATATATAGTTTAAAATAATCTAAAATCTTTATTCCCAAAGTTTTCTTTGGTCTCATTTTCATTTATATTAAGATACTCATTGCAGCAGTATAAAAGGAACTTAAAATTAACTCAAATGTTCACACTAAAAATGTGGGGAACTGAGGAAATACAACATCTATTTCCTAATCTACACAATAATACTCTGTGGTGATGGTATGTAAGAAAGAAACAAGATGTCCACTTCCAAGTGTGTCTGTGAACATAAGGGGGAATTAAAATATAAGTACCTTAAGCCTCTTTTGACACGAAAAGTCAGAGTTCATTGCCTGTATTCTTTGCACTGTTGAGGATAAATTGATGTCAGCAACAGACATCAGAAGGAGATTGTATTTTAACCCTGTACAGCGATAGCCTCAATTATGTTTTCTGGTGTCACTTATGATATTCCTATTTCACACCATTTGTTCAGATTCATAAAAACCATAAATTCATATTTCACTAGTCTAACAGGCTGAACTACCCTAATATGCAAATCCTTCACTGGTTGCACTGACATAATGTCCGAAGTAGATGATCTGAAATCTGTTCTTGAATCCAGCAGGCCACATTCTCTGACGTTAATTTCTGATGATGTGCTATTTGCTCATGTCTGGTACAAGATACATTTGTATGAATGAGGTAATAAAAACCCATATGGTCTCTCTACCATTTTCAACAAAAAAAGCTGCAGTTGATTTGTTTCCTGGTTGTTGTGTAACAGAGATTATGTGCTAGTCTCAGGAGATGGACAAGTCATGTTGTTACTTTATTACTGTCCAGAAACATTGTGCCTAATCTTGTACTTCTGATGTGTACTTTTTGTCACTCCATGCTCCCTTCTTAGACGGCTTAACTACGCCAGCATGTCTGGGTTGCTTTCCCTCCTGCACAATCCATACAACCTGCAATGTGGAGATAAATTGTCTCAAAGTACATCTGTGTTGTAATTAATGTAATACACGTCTCCATCAAAAGCAGAAAAAGCACAATGGAGATGGGGGTTCTGACCCTGGTGAAATCGAACAAGAGTCTTGACACCGACTTCTGTGCAGATGGAATTTTACTATTCATGACATTCTCCATATCTCAAATGTGTATTTGCAATTTAAATTAATGTCACTATCAAAGCCACTACACTTTCAACATCAGAACGGATGTTTTGAATTACAGAGCTTGACTTAACAACATATGTAACTTTTGCATTACACATACAATGAAGTGCACACAACTTTAATAATGTCTCAGAAACACTCTGGGAAACTACATGGAAGTGTAAAGAAGAAGCAAGCATATATCTATCTACCATGAATTTTTAATGCTATTTTCGGACCAACCATACACACCATTTTCAGACCTGCAGTCTGTTGCAGTTCCTCAATGGCCTAAGTAACCAACACAAAATATTCTGGGCCATAGCCAAGACAAAAGGATTAAAATGCACTTCCTGAAATACAGTAAGACTGTGGAGCACAAAGTTCCATGCATGTTAGGTAAGAATTTCTCAATGTTGGGTCCACAAACTATCAGCAGAAATACCAGAAGATCCCCACAGAGCTGACAAGTCACACATCGCTGGCCCTTTCATTACTCCCAAAAGCTACATACTGTTCAAGCCTAAATACCGGGCTCTAAATTATTTATAAATAATGTTTGCCATAGAGCTGTTGTGAGAAAGGAAAGTTTCTCCTTACTAATTAGAATACAAGAACAGTCTTGGGTAAAAATGTCTGAAAAACTCCAAGCTTTGTACCTAGGTCTATCACTAGGTAGGTTTCAGATACAACATATAAAATCTATTCCTCAGTTTGCCCATTAATAGAATAGAAATACTAATGAAGGTTGTATAACTTTGTGGGTTTTGTTTTGCTTACCTGGTTTTGTTGGGGGTATTCTTTGTTTTGATTGGTTTTGGTGTTGTTTTGTTTTGACCCAAGAAATTTCATGGTAAAAATTAGTAAAAATAGTTTTACATGAGTACTTGCTTAATAATCCAAGCTATGGTCTACAATGAATGTAAGAACCACTACTAGTAGAATAACATTCTACTTTCATTTTACTTGAAATAAGGTATTTAATTCTACAGTAGGTAGATTTTAACAGATAAAAATATCAACAAATTAGTATTTGATGGTTTTAAATAGAAAGATTTAACTTTGGGTTTCAAGAAGTCCAAACCAATTATTCCTTATAGTTTCCTTCTTTGGACAAAACTATGAACCAAATTTAGGACAAATTCACAAATATTTTGTTTTCAGGTGGAAATTGCACTTCCCGTGAACAAACTATTCATTCAAAACCTCTGGCCCAGCAGTTGCAATGTTTCCCTACTCCACAGAGTGCACTGTAAGAAAAGTTAAACAACACTTGCAAGAGGCAGAGGATGTAAAAAACCTCTTTAAGAGTAAAACTAAGCTTGAATATCATGAGCCAACCATTCTTTCAAAGCAAACAGAGATTAAAATATTCAATGGAGTTTGTGCAGAGAACAGCCTGAACTTTGCCAGTTCAGAGCTGGCTGTACTGATTAATGCAGTAATGTTCCCAGGCTGTTTTGTGTGGAAGGTATAACTTAGAAATGGATTTCTCTGGAGTTCTGAAGGACATTTTAATCTCCCTCATAACATGACAGTACCCTTCTGCAAGAAAATATATCTATTTCCTCTGATGTAGGAGTAGGAAAAGAAAGGCGGAGGATTGAAAATGACAATGTAAAGAATGGGATTTTAGGTAGCATCTAGAACAGCAGGCTAAGAATGCTTGTGGTGGGAAGGTAAGCAGCCATGCAACAGTCTAGACAGTATCACTCTACTTCCTTTTCCTTAGTAGTTTCTCTGTAGAGCCAAGTCACTCAGGCCAGGCAAAACACTAAGTTTAAACAGTAGTTACTGTAGTCATTACACTCAAGATTACTGAAAGATGACTATGCAAGATAACTACAAATGATTATAAACAAACATTTGAGGCATGACAAGCTCTCCCTAGGCTGGCCTACTGTACATCCAGAAGCCAAGTAAGGCTTAACTCTGGCAGCTGAATTCTAGCAATATGTCATTCCTCAAGTTCTTAATGAGACACTTTGACTATTTGCTGGCAAGGGAAAAACAAGAACACGCTGTTCAAACAGGAAGGAGAAAAGCAAGCTAAGCAGTTAGAGCAAACACTACTGAACTGCAATGTTCTTATTTTCTAGTAGGGTTATGCTGTGATACAAACACATTTTGTCAATGTATCGTTGTAAAAAGTGATATTACATACAGTTCAAACTAAAAAGAAAAAACACTCCTTCTATTTAATGACACTACAATTCATTCAGATATGGCTTACAGAGTAGGAATGGAGCATAGAAAAAGTGGGAATCAGAAGCATCAGTGGGAAGGAAGCAGTAAAGCAGACCTGCAGCTCCACAGTTCCATGAGATGATGACAGCAGGCATTTGCCCCAACCCTTCTTAAATGTAGATTTTCAGATCTGTTCTCAGTTGTAGAGATAAAGTTCCACCAGCCCCACATATCATAAATGGTATTAGGATTTCCTTATCTGTACAATAAATACAGGGTTGAATTTACCTAGGACTGAATTTACATTTTCCACAGTAACATCAAATCAGTGGCTCACAGTCAGTCACTCTTTGTTAGGCTTATACATTCAGATCTTCCAAATTCCATCCAACAAGCTTTGACCTTTTATCAGAGACCAATTCCTATTACTCCCTAAGTACATGACCTTGTACTTTGTAGCATTCTATTTTATGCCATTTTATTTCTGTGCTCCTCAAGGTCATCCAATTATTCCAGCAGGACAACAGCCTGCAGGGATTATTTCCCAAATTTGTGATGCCAACAAATTTCATTAGCAAGTTCTAGGTTTTGTGCCAAGATCACTAATGAGAATATTAAACAGTACCAGTTTCAATGTCAGGTTTTTGGACAGTGCTCTAACAAATTTCCCCTGTCATTCTGCATAACATATTGCTACTATTTCCTGCGAGGTATTTCTTTGCCCATCTGACAGTTAATGTACTAATACCCCTCTTCTTCAGTTTACCAGTTTTGTTTGTCTAGAAAAGCAGTTACTGTACCACAGAAAGAAAGCAGCTACAATCCGTCTAAGGAAAATAGGTTTATGCTAGTTAATTCCATGTCCTTATTTTTCTTTCCTCCTCCAGAATACGCTGAGGCTTTTTTTTGGTTCCTTGGTTGGTTTGGGTGTTTTGTTTGCCTGTTTCTTTGTTTTTACACCTGTACAATGAGAGGTTAGAGAGTGCCTTTCCCCTACAAAAACCCTGTTTCATGAATATTCAAGTTTTAATGAGGTAAATGAGGTAGAGTATATATTATGTAATGTTAACCACTGTATTACTCCTAATTTTATACTCACTGAACACTTCTCTTTTGTTTCATTTCACTTCATATTGGGTTTCACCCAAAAAGCTCACTTTAACCTCAGAAATTGTGTGAACCCAAGGAAAGAGCTTTTTAAGGGAACTTCTCTCTCATTTGTTTCTCTTTTTTACCGTAGAGATCCAGATAAAGCAATAAGTCAGAACTGTAAATCTGAAAGTATTGTGCAAGACCAATGCAATGCAAACAAAGATCATCACTGAAACTTTGTTTTCAAGAGCACCCAGATGAGGACACGTTCAAAAAGGTGCCTGCTATATACAGCACACACAGAATTTTCTCACACTTCTACTCTTCCAGAAAGTAACTTTTAAAACAGAACTGCAAAAAAATAGGAAAGGATTTCAGTTGCGTTGCTGTTCCACAGAAGTGGATTACTGGACTGGAAAGTGGATTATTGAAGAGGAAAAATATTCATCTGCAAGACTTATACAACCCCCACACTTTCCCTGGCTCCTAAAGAATGAACACAATCATGCACAAAGAGATCTTGTTCCAGGTCTATTATCATCAAAAGGTCTGGATAAGAATGAAAATCAATGTTCCTTTTTCTCAGGGTGAAATTCTAGATGACTTCAATAAAATTGTTTTTACCACCCCACTGAACATTTTCACACTTGAAAAACTACTGGGGAAAAAAAATATAGTCAGGATAACATACAATGAAAAGTAAGAACAAACTACATCATGTTTATTCCTTCACCTAAAGGAAGAACACTCAAAAAATGGTGGCTATTCTCTATGGAAGTGTTTCTACAGCTGATTGAGAGGAGAAGGAAGGAGCAGAAGAAACTTGAACAGAAATTTAAAGAAGTTCAGAATCTCAGTCCGTAACTGCTATCTTGCAGCAGGTTACTCCCTCAAGCCTGTAATGCCACTTTATTTAAACTCTCTTGTGGATCTCCTGTGTCTTGTATTACTTTTTTTAAACAGCTAAAACAAACCAACATTTCTTAACACTCCCATTGCCTCTGAAGCTTAACTTAGAGCTTTCAAGGTTTAAAAAAATAATGCTATGCTTTTTCAGACAGGCTCAACTATCTCCTTTTCTTCACATCTTTTTCCTTCCTTCTAATTCCTGCTGATACTAACCCTTTTTTCATTAATTTATTCTCATTTTTCACTCTCACTTCTGTCACCAATTTAGAGGATTGTAAATTGTATTTCTGTTCTCAACTCTGTTTCACTCTTGCTTTCCCCTTTCTCACAGACCCACTGCACACTGAGCAGGCCTGCAGCAGCACAGTCAGAAAGGCTATAAAGCACAAAATGCTTTAAAATATAGCGCCTCAGATAGGATAAAAAAGCAGCAGGAAACTAGCTGACCAAGTATGTCTGCCTGAATGAGTCGCTGAAGAAATGCTCCACTAACCTATTTTGAAGAAGAAAATGAATGTGGATGTGTGTATACATTTTAGACTATACAGGATGTGACAATGACAGCAAATGACTAAGTTTCATGTGACTGCTTGCTATAGGTTACCTAAAGAAAACTTCGCTAGAGTATGTTTAAAAGGAAATAGGTATTCATGGTAGAGGAAAACTAGAGGACTGGAATATAAGTAAGTGAAGTTACTCAAGTAGTAATGTGTCCTCACTTTACTTAATGCAAGTTGAAAAGATATTTTTCTCTTGTTCTGCTCTTGCTTTGGACCTTTTTGTGATAATACAGCTGAGCACACAACCCAAAGAAATTTGACTAAAATGTTCCTAGGGCTTCCTTTCAGCTGCCCTAGCAAATGTAAATGATTATTATTTTATGTTGAAAACACTGTTTACTTTTTCTCAGGTTCTTTTACTCCTTTACGACCTCCCTCCCAATCTGTTTTCCTTCTTATGGGTAACTCCTGCAGTTTAATGAAGAACATTGAGCTAACTTGCTCAGTGAAAAAAAGACTGCCTCTGAAGACTAATAACCACAAGAGTGCCTTGGAATTTGAAAGATTTTTCTTCTCACCAGGCAGAAAAGTTTAAATACATGGTCTGATGGTACCCCACTGCCTTAAAACCAAGAAAAGTCACATATTCCTAAGTAGTGTAGCAATACAGTTCTTAAACAACCCTTATTTTGCTTAAACTTTATCCTGCTACTGTCTATGCAGAATAGGGCCCAGGTCCTTGGTATCTTTCAAATTGCAGGTTCTTAGAGAAGAATGATTTTCATCATTCTGTTTCATCTGAGTAGTACAATCTCAGACACTCTTATTCAGAGCACAGTAGTTAACTTCATGAAAACGTAACAGTAGTTCCCAGTCACTGAAATTAAACGCACTTTTCAATTAGAATGAGAATGTCCCACAAGTGTCTTAAAGTCTGTGAAAAATGGTACTTGATCATGTAACATTCTGTGTGATAGGCTAGTAAAACACGCTGGACCATACCAGGCAGTATAATATGCAGTGCTGAATTACAGTCAATGAAAATAGATTTTTTAAAAAATTAAAAACTAATAAAACACACTTTAAATTCTGCACTAGTCTGAGGAATGTTCAGAGTCTATACAAAATCTGCTGATCTATTTTTTGTAAAATCCTCCAGTAAGTACGGACGCAGTTCCTACTAAGTATGGAAGTTGATTATTAGCTCGTATGGAGGAAAAAATATTGGTGCAGATTAACAAGATGAATGATAAAATCAGTTAGCTGCTCAACAAAATATTCCTTAACTGATTTATTAAAATCACATAAAAGTCAATCTTCAATCTGAAAATATCTGAAGCAGACACCATTTCTTGATGAATACTTTTAATATTAAGAGGACACTGACTGTTTGAATAGGTTTTTGTAAACATGTTCTAAGTGTTAAGAAGAAATATGAAACAGAGCAGAGAACAGGTGCTCCACAACAGCTATGGGTATGAAAATGTTCACAGTAACACTGTATATATAAAACGCATGATATAATGAAATCATGTGTTTTATTCATGAAAGAAAAAGAGTTATTTAAAGTTCAACCTATGGCAACTGTGGTATAGATGACAGTGGAACAGAAAAGTTCTGACACAAAAATCAACCTTCTTGGGTCCAGCTGTGAAACACAGATTCGAAGCTCATTTGTCAATGAAAATTATGGTTTCAAGAAAGAAACATTTAATGAAATTACTTTTAAACCTTTTGATGTCTTACTTGTGTTAAGATTTTTGTTTGGTACATAACTTTCTATAAATACGTTTTAACCTGGATTGAACATATGCAAAACCCCAGCACTCTAGATACACTTAAAGATCTAGATACTGTCTGCCTCCATTCTCTTTGAGCTCTGTGTTTTGCATCACACCCCAACTGCCCCTCCCCAACCACTCTGCCACATTGTTCTTTCTTCCTTCTGAAAATCTTCATATTGGCTTCTTAGTCTGGAGCCAAGCTGAACAGTTAGATTACTGAGTAAAACTGTAAAAGTCTACTATACTTTACTCTGGACCCTTCTCCTCCAAGTTTAACACCTGCACACCTCTCTAGTAAACTCTCCAGTTTAACAATGTGTGTTACTAATACTACCAAAAATCATGTAAATTAAAAGTACTAAAATCATGTAAACATTCCTCTGCATCCCTTCATCATGCGTAACACATATCCTGTATTGACAATAACTGCAACAGGAAACCATTTGCTCTTGTAGCATTGTTTTGCACTTGCAACATTTATTCTAATTTTAAAATTCTTTTAGCTCATCCAAGGCTTCCTGTGCCGCACCTGTGTCATTCTCTTCGGAACTGTGGGCAAGACTCTGTTAAGATTCACTGGCAGAGAATCTTAAAATACACCATAATAAAAGCTCACTACACTTACCCTGAGAAAAAAAGGAACAAAAGACCCGATATAAATCCTAAGGGGCTTCTAAAAGATTAGCAGTGAAAAACAAATCTGTGCTGAAGAAAGGCAAACAAGAAAAGAGAGTCCATGGAGAAGCAAAAATATCAAAACGAGGTAATAATCAGAATGAGATCATAATCCTACTCTGGGATTCACAGACGCCTTTGCTTGACTGGCTTTGCAAAGAAGTAATGCAGCGATCAAGGACTAGACTGTCACCAACCAAAATGATTAAGCAGGCGTGGGGTTTTTTTATAAATAGACAATAATGAGATGCTCCACTAAAACAAAATTGGACTTTTAATGGCAACGTTAACATAGCAACTTTCAACATGCTTTTGTCTTTGAATTTCTAGTGGGAACTAGAAATTCAAAACTGAACAATGAAGAGCTAAGAAAGAACTATGCAAGAATGCTCACCGTGCCAATATACTGTATGAATCTCAGGACAACGAGAGAATCAGATATTCAAGTCCCTTCAAAAATCTTGGAAGCTTTTCAGAAAATGAGAGGTATCTGTTAGAAAATTAAGAAATATTTATATGTCAGTTACTGGCCAGAGATTCTGAAACTCTCAAGAAAATACACTTTATACAAATTTTGTATAAAGTAACTCATAGTTGTGACTATAAGGCGCCTATCCAAATTGAAGTGTGACCAGCCAGATACATATATCTAAAACAAAAGCCTGGAAAATTTAATGAAAACATCACAGAATGTTAGGGGTTGGGAGGAACCTTGAAAAGATCATCTAGTACAACCCCCCCCTGCCAGAGCAGGATCACCTGGAGTTGACATGAACACATCCAGGTGGGTTTTGAATTATCTCCAGAGAGGGAGACACCAAAATACCCCTGAGCAGCCTGTTCTAGTGTTCTATGACCCTCACGGTGAAACAAATTTTCCTCGTGTTTGCATGGAACATCCTATGCCTCAGCTTCCACCCATTGTCCCTTGTCCTGTCATTGGAGTCAGGCTCTTCTCAGTGACGCCCAGCCTGCTGGCACTCACCCTTCACATGTTTACAAATATTAATGAGGTCATCCCTTAGTCTCCTCCAAGCTATAGAGACCCAGTTTTCTCAGTCTCTCCTTGTAAGGAAGATATTTCACTCCCTTAATCATTTTTGTGGGTCTGTGCTGGACTCTTTCAAAGCACTTCTCTGACGTCCTTCTTAAACTGAGGGGCCCAGAACAGGACACGCTACTCCAGATGCGGTCTCACCAGGGCAGAGTACAGGGGCAGGAGAACCTCTCTCGACCTATTAACGACAGCCCTTCTAATACACCCCGGAAAGGCAGTGGCCTTTCTAGGCAAAGAATTTTTGGAGTTTCTTGAAATAAATAGTTGACTACTTGAAAAATGTTGGGAGAAAATTGCCTTTGCCAGGGGGCTTCTTACACTAGCATGATAATGGAAGAAATGCTTCAAAAAATAATCTGATAATCAAATATATTAAAATTAACTTTCTAATGACACTGGATACAAGATCAACAAAAGATTAGCATTTAAATAAAGCAGTGAATTCATTGGATACAGTCATTAATGCTTCACACAGAGCTGGAGCGAAATGTTACTGCAAGCTAGATGCCCTAAAGAGGGCAGGGAACTTTACAGGGAAATTATTTAATTTACTATTGCAGAAAATGCTATGGGAAAACTGAATATGGTTTTGTAGACCCAAGCACTTCTAACAGCCCTGGAAAAAAACATTTGAAAAGGCAACTGGAATAGAGTATGGAAGTTGTATTCAGCAGCTTGTACAAAGGGCTGGTGTTGGCTGTGGTAATACTTAAAATAGCACTACTGATCTACAAACATTTATCCAGGATGATAATAATAGTGAAATATTGAAGGTACTCGAGCAATTAGAAACGTGCGTATTCATCAACAGCTAATTCCTTCTGCAAAGCACAAGGAAACTTCCCTCTCTCGGTGAAAGAACAGAGTTGACCAGAAGGGACAGGAGGGCTTGGGGACTGTGACAGCGAGAGAAGGCCATACACAGCACAGGATCCCTCAGGGTAGTATGCAGCTCACACACACCTGTGGGTGCTAATAGCAGCCTGCATGCCACAGGCCACCTGCACACCCCTGGCACTCACACGTCTCCAGCCAGTGTGCCCAGATATCCCGAAGTAAGTAACCGGAACAATTCCTGCAAAAACCACTGCAGCCTTTTTCTTAGAATGACAGAATGGTTTAGGTTGGAAAGGACCTCAAAGCTCATCCAGTTCCAACCCCCTGCCATAGGCAGGGACACCTCCCACTAGCACAGGTCACTCAAGGCTTCGTCCAACCTGGCCTTGAACACCTCCAGGGAGGGAGCAGCCACAACCACCCTGGGCAACCTGTTCCAGTGCCTCAGCACCCTCAATGTAAAGAACTTCCTCCTGACACCTAGTCTCAATCACTCCTCTGCCAGTTTAACCCCATTACTCCTCACCCTGTCATTACAAAAACCTGTAAATAGTCTCTCCCCAGCCTTCCTGTGGGCCCCCTTCAGATACTGGAAGGCCACTACAAGGTCTCTTCAGCCTCGTGGTGAGTTAGAACTAGATGATCCCTGAGGTCTCCTCCAACCTAAACTATTCTATGCTGCTGTGCTAACCATTTATCGTGACAGAGGTTAGCGAGGCAGAAAAGGCTATGAGAGACAGTAAGCCTTAAACCATGTGTTTTTCCTGCACTGACCAGATATGTGGCAAAGCACCCAGTACACCGTGAAGGAGCAGGGCCGCCAAAAAAGTAGAGGGGTAAAGAGATAAAGAACAGACCCAGACAACTTTCTCAGTGCAGGCAATAAAGGGTCAAGCAGCCATATAATTATAGAATGGTAAGGTTGGAAGTGATCTCAAGGATCATCCAGTTCCAACCCCTTGCCGTATGCAGGGACACCTCCCACTAGTACAGGTCACTCAAGGCCTCATCCAACCTGGCCTTGAACACCTGAAGGGAGGGAGCATCCACAATTCTTTTTAACAGGTTAGTAACTTGCCTTGGAAAAGTCCCAGCCGAGGCTTCCTGAGCTGTTACTAGACAACTTTGAGAGCTGCTCCCAGTTACCTGAGTGCCGCCACAGCATGTTTCACACCTGGGGTAACTGCAGCCCTGGCCAGTGCTGGAACCGGGAGGGAAAGAACTGGGAGCTGTGGAAACCTCACCGCACTCACCCCCAGCTCTCAGCCCGGGTGGGCCGCGGGCACACGCACCTACTCCTGAGGGGGGCCGCGGGGCAGGCCGCGCAACTCCTGAGGAGCGCTACCAGCCTCGTGCCCTCGCGCGGCGCCAGCACTACCTGAGGGCAGACTTCCCACGCACCCCCTGCGCACGCGCAACCGCACGCGGGCCAGGGCAGCCAGGGCAGCCACGCCTGCCCGCCTGGGCAAGTCCGGCCTCAGCGGGAGGTAGTGGCGCTGTGATTGGCCCAGTTTCTCCAGTCCACTTCTCCCGCTCTCCGGCCGCCCTCCATTTGCACCTCCTCCCTCTGCCTGGCGCCGGGAGCGCCCGGTAAGATCCCGGATACACCTCCTCCGCCGCCTCGGTGCGCAGGCGCGCCGTCGGGCGGGGAGAGGGTGGGACGGAGAGGGGAGGAGGAGCGCGGGGCCGCCACCGCCTCCCGACCAGGAGCGCAAGACAGAGGGAGCGGAGCGGGCGCGGGGGAGCAAAAGTTGTCGTGAGGGCGGGGCCGCGCCCGGAGTCGCCTCCGGGAGGGGGCGAGAGAGGAACTGCGGCGTGGGAGCCGCCAGCGGTGGGAGGTCAGTGCGGGGGTGCCGGCGGAGGTCGGGCAGAGTCATATCCCCGCAGAGGCGGCGGAGGAGACAGCCGCGGTCCCGAGCGGGGTAAAGAGGAGCGGGGTCCCGCTCTCCAGCCCTGTGAGGTGAGATGTGTCTGAGGGCAGCGGCCGGAAGACAGGGTCCGCCGCGGGCCGTTCACCTGCTACCGCCGCGTCTGGCGCCCGCCGGGATGAAGGGTCCTCACTCGTTGGGCTGGGACCCGCCGTCTGCTCAGGGCTGCGCGCGGAGCCCGCTCAGCGGCCGCTGCCCCGGGGAGCGGGGGCCACCCGCGACGGGGCCCCGCGTGTCTCCGGTGTGGCGGTGGGCGGTGTCGGGGTGAAATCCCTCCCGTGGACGGCGTGGGTGAGGGTCAGCCACTCGTTGTGTAAGCGAAGGGGTGGACGGCTCCGGAGCGAGTATGGGCTGTCGCGTCCGGGCGGTGCGTAAAGTTGATGTTTAACGTGGGGGCACATGCCTGGCAGGGAGCTGTTCTGGGTTGTTTGCAGAGCCTGCTTGGAACAGGAAATGCCAGTGCAGGTAGTGCGGAGATGTTTGAAATTTAATCACTTTACAGCGTTCGCAGGCTGCGTGATTTGCGAGTTTCGTACGGAGTTTGAGGCGCGCAGGTGGATGTATGCAAACTGTCTGCTTAGCATCTGCTCCAAGTTTATCCCTTGCTTTGATTTTCAATGCAAATATTTTAAAATAGGCTTTTCAGAGGAAATATATCTTGTTCTCTTGACGTGTATTTTTCCTTCCCCAATATGTGAGCTTTACTTATGTCTACTTAATACTTCGGTTTGCACATAAAAAAGAAAAATCCCCACTTGCTTCACTTTGAGGCTATTAGGATTATTTTAAGAGCAAAAACTTAATCGCATGGATAGTGTTATGTTTGGCTGATGATGCAGTATCCCCTTCCCCCTCGCGGCAATGGAAATTGCCTTGAGTGACTATTTTTAAGTGTTCTTGTGAAATGAAAGGAAGACTTTATCACTTTATAATCCAGATGTTAACCTCATCAAATGATACAGAATCCGTGCTTTGCCTAAGAAATAGTTGCAAAGTGAGTTGTATTTACTGTCTACTTTTTTGGTTTTTAAATATCAAATTACTTCTATGAAAAATTATTATCCTGAAACAGCAGAATGTTGACAGTAAAAACACCTAAAATATGCACTTGATTTTCATATCAGAACTTGGTAGTCCAGAATCTTTTCCAGTCATATAGTGTTCGTGAGGTACTACTGACAGAACTGCTTGGATATGAGATCCACAGGACTTCAGGGTCAGGACATTAGCACCAGCACGTGTTTCAGTTATGTTGCCTTCCAAGACCTTGGTGGCAACGCTTTGTCATTTTTCACTGGTTAATGCCTCTTGATAAAGTAAAAGAGTGTAGAAATTTGAGTGATGTAGTGAGGATCATGGAGCCCATTCAAAGAGAACTTGTAAAGCATCCTTATGAATTAAAGAGAAGTAAGTTGGAGGTTGTTGGAGCCAGGTGAAATGATGGTCAGTTGAGACTGTAACAGGGAGATAGACTGGACCAGAATTTTAGATGTCTGGACTGAGTGAAATACTTGTAGGTAGGTTCACACAACTTTTTATGTGAAGAAATAGCTGATGTGTAAAAATTCAGAACGGTTTTTGTCTAGGCTATGATGTGTAGGTGGGCTTAACGATGATGCTTATGTTGCTGTTCGTATAGCTCAGTTACATAGTTGAGACTTAGGGAATCAGAAAGCTTTTTTTGGGTGGGAATGGAACTCGGAAGGCAAAATGTTACAGTGTGGACAGGCAGTTAATCTGGAATAAAAGGAAAGTGTGAGAATGTATCCTTGTATCCTTGCAAAGATGCCTGTTACCTTTTTGAGGCTTAAGAAGGAGTACGTGATTGTGATGGCTTGGGAGTTACCTCGCCCCCCACACATTGTAAAATGACCCAGACTAGAACTCACCCGGCTAGAAGTTAAGGACTGAAGCTCTATTTACAGCTCAGCACAATATATAAGCAGATATATACACTATAGACAGGAATAGTTACAGAAATATACAAGTCAAAGGTAATACAGAAACACAACACCCTTCCCAGAAATCAGAGACCCCAGGAGGGGCTCCCAACCACCCTTCCACCTTCTCCCCACCCCTGTACCTTACCCCAAGGTTTGCCTCACACGCGAGGTGAATTAGGAGGATCGGCCAGGTGGGTTAGAAGAAAAGTGGTTAGTGAAAATTAATTGGCAGAGGAACCAGAGCCAGAAGCTGCTAGACCACCCCAGACGCTGCGCAGTGTCCCCAGAGAGAGACAGACAGAGAATGCCATATCTATGTTTTGGTTTCTTTTCCCAAAACATTCTCAGCAAGCATATGAGTGAAGTAGACATCACCTTGTTTTCCTTTCACAGCCTATAGTGTAGTTTTCTCTATTAAAATATTCTAATTAGCTTCAAACCAGCACAATGATAATCTTTGAACAAAGCATTTTGTATAGGAGTGGGAAGACAGAGAAACAAAAATCTCCTTCTCTGTATTTTCTCTGTGATGATTCATTGTAAATGCTGCCCGATGTCATGGACTCGGAATGTGTATTCTTTAAGATCCTTACTCAGAGTTCCCATTGTAGCTAGTTGTAAAGTTGGTTTCTAGTTGCAACAGCCCAGAGATGCTGAGCTGTGAACCTGTTGTTTAGTTTTTGGTGCAAACAGGAAAGCAAGTTTTTATTGGAACAAAAAAAACATGTGGGATAGCATCTACACTTCTGGTTGTCCCATCTTGAAAGGATACAGAGAAATACAACTTGCAGGAGCAGTGGTTTGGCATATGAGGGACAACTAAAAGGAAAAGAGCTGGAGAAGAGACAATAGGCAGCTTTAAAATAGCAGAAGACTGGCTTTTAAATCTTCAGAGTTTGGTTGGAATCATTTCTAGAAGACAAACACCCCTGGGGCGGCTCCTGGGGACTTTTTGAGTCACTGACTGAAGGAAGAAAGAATGTGTAGGACCAATAGCACTGGCTGGTGTACTTGCAGATTGCCCACAAAATCAAGGCTAATTGTCATTGCTGGGAATGTGGTTTCTTTGGGTTGTTTTCTAGTCTTGTCTGAGTGGTGTTCTTATTTCGTGTTGTGTATTGCAAGTAAGTGCTATTAATGCAGGAGGATTGGTTTTTTTGTTGGTTTTGGGTTTTGTTGTTTTTTTTTTTCATCTGATGTTTCAAATAGTGAGAATTTGCATTCTTGTAAATACATTTCTGTAGTGGCTTTCAAAGGTAATACTAAGATGAAGGTGATGATTAAAAACATTAAAAATATTTTATGGAAAATGAGATCTGTAGACATTTGTTCAACACAGTGGTAAAGGTGGAAGGGGACAAGATATATGCAGGGACCAAAATGAAATTTAGTCTGTTATAACTGAGAAGGATGCAAGAGTTTATTAATTTCTAATTTTGGTCTCTTTCTATGTTATTAAAGAAAATTTGCTGTGGTGGGGGTTGGTTTTGTTAGTTTGTTTTTTGTTTGTTGTTGTTTGTGGTTGGTTCCCCCCCCAAAAAAAAAAATGTGTGGAAAAATTCCTGCAACCTCTCATATTGTTACAGTACAAATCAGAATTTTGTTTTATTGATAAAGCTTGGTGATTTTAAGTTACAACTTTCTGAGATGTGCAAAATACTAAAATGACTGCAATTGTAGAATTTTTGATAGATTTCATTCTGTTGAGGAGGAGAAGCTAACCACAATTCTAAAAACACTGGCTCATTACAGGGTTTCTACTGGTTTCCCATCATAAGTTTATTCCCTTGCAATATGTTTAATCGCTTTTCTTTGCAACTTTTTCTGTCTTGTTATAATTTGGGAATTTAGATACGTATGTCAGTTCAGAAATTGATTGGCCAGAATTGTTGACCGTTGGATGGGTAACCAGACTCAGCACAGAGGCATGAACCACCAGCAGAAGCAAACAGCTGTGCTGCTTAAAAGTAACCTTAGCATTGGACATAAGAAAGGTTTGGCCTTAGTAATTTATGCAGCACGGTAAAAGCAGTTGCAAAATGAAGCTGAGAAGTAGTAAATAATGATTCTTCAGCCAGATTTCAGACATGCATATAGTCAACAACTTCTGAGCCCACTGGCGGGTTTCCACCCAATTTGACAGAAGGGATGGATCTTAAAGATGATTATGTACTTAGAGAGTGCATGAAAACAGGCAGCTGGCTGGGAGAGAGACCTTGTAAGATGATGTAAGGAGCAGCATTGGCATATGCCCCAAGTAGGGAGAGCTCAACCCTGAGACATAAAACTACTGGGAAGCAGGCACTGAGAGTTCCAGTATTCATGGAACCAACTGTTTATCTCATCAGTTTTATCTACATTAATATCAAAGATGCCTAGCCCAAATGTACTTGTAGACAGTGATTTGTTTTGATAAAATGGTAGCTGCCCTGATTTTCAAGCTAATTTACTGACATTACTTCTTGCTTCAAGAAGTCTGTACTAGATGCAGCCGCTTATGTGCTAGGGTGTACCAACAAAACAGGTGACAACAGGTAGTTTTGCTGATCAGTGTATTTGTTGTTCTGGAAGCTAGAGAGATAAGTCCCAAAATTTGTGGCAGGCATGGATTCTGTCCTGTAAGGCTGCACACCTAAGGCGAGTCAGAAGCTTGATGAGGTCATTGACTGGGGAAAACTGACTGAGGCTGTGCAAGATAAAATAACTTAGGCTGATAAATAGATGTTGGTTTAAAACTTCATAGTTCTTCATAGATACTAAACAACTAAACTTCATAGATACTTCATAGATACTAAACAACTATGAAGTTGTTTAGTATCTTTGGTTGAGAATAGTCATCCAAAATTGATCCCTTCAGTCTCAAGGGCAACAATATTTCTTTAGGTCTCAGCTGCTAAAAATCTTACACATCACATCCACAAGGCTATGTTGAATAACTGCTTTTGCTGAAAGATTGCACCTTCTGGAGACCATGCTTCAGTGACTTCAGATCACTTAGCCTACCTTAATCAAACCAAGAACTTACGAAGAACTGGTAAACCCCAGTGGCTAAGAAGTTACTACAGTGCTCTTAGCAATGCTGGCTTACCACTGACTTGTAAGAACAGTCTTCAGTTCCTAGTTACAATCTTACAGAGCAGTGAATTTAGGTTAAGGGAGTCAACAAGCTGCATCCCAGCTTAACCAAACATTATGTGAGGTGGAAAGAACAAGGGTTGAGAGGCAGCGTCACTTGTCTGGTTCATGGGAAAATCTGCAATAAAGGTAGACCTGCCAGCAGAGGAAAAATGCTCCTGGGGATGGTCCAAACACAGAAAAAATTGCTGTGGCTAAAGTGCATTCATTATTGTCAGTGTCTTCCACAACACTTTTCTTTGAACTTGACCTTTCTTTTTTCCTTTCTTCTTCCTTGAAAGAACCCAAAACCCTGTTCACGTATCTCAAAGTTTGGCTTCAGTGTAAATTTCAGAACAAGATGCTACTATAAACTTTTTCTCTCCTTAGGGAGAGGCTGTGATGACAACTGGATGAGAGGAGTTAATCCCATTGTGTATGGCTCATCTGCAGTGCCCCTCTTATTACTATGGAATAAGCAGCTGTGCACCAAAGTGTGTGATACAGGCTAGTGGGGAAAGAAGAGGTAGTGGCACTTTCTGCTCTGGGCTAGTACTTGCTAGTCACCTCAGCCAGAGGACTGCGTGTCAAGATAGCTACTGTCTGTTCTTTGGGTTGGCTGTGACTGTTTTGGGGTCTAGTGTTGTATTTAGATTTTCAGAAAAAGGTATACTAACATTGTAGATAGTTAATAGAGGCCATGTGGATATAATATTACAATGCTTTGGACAAGGACTATCTGGACCACATATGAAAAACTGAATGAATGTTTTATTGGAAAAAACATTGTGTGCACTTGCCAAGTATGATAGATTAAATAGTTTGTATTCACAACTTCGTAGATGAGAAATTAAACAGCAAGCAACTTAGTGTAATGTGTCAGCAACATAGAGCTGATCCAGAGCCACTTTGTATTAAATTTTTGCAGAGAATCGGTGTAACTGGCCTAAAACTCAGCCCAACAACTGAGAGCTTAGTACAGGCATACTTGTTCTGGAGCATCTCTGAACACAAGATAAAATGACTTTCTAGAAGTTCTCAGGTAATGAATGCTCATTGACTTCTCTTGTTCTGGAAGAACTCTCATTTCCAAAGCAGCATGTGTATTTCTGAACAGTTAAAATGTGGACTAGGTAAATTCAGGAGTTCTCTCCCACCAGATTCACACAAAAAACTCTTCCCCATGTTCAGAAACATGGGGAAATTGTGCTTGAAAGTATGGTGGGAATCTCTTTTACCCTCATGAGTACTTGGAAGTAAGTCTCAAGGCTGAAAATGAGAACTACAGAAATAAAACATGCAGAAAAATTTTACAACTTTTGTTGGCTGGTCTCAGGGGTCAGAGGTGTGAAACTATCTCTTTGTCATTTCAAGAAATAAAAGAATACAAATGTTTCCCAAACTGAATGTGACTTTGAGTCTATCTTCACACCTTTCTTTCACATGAGAAAACTACTTACTTCTGAAGCAAGGATTCAGCTTCTCTCTTTTTTTGGCTGAAAATTAATCCTACCATTCTTGTCTATCTTTGGACTCCTTTAAATAACCAATGTTAGTCAAACCTCACAGCTGAACATGTGAAATTTGCTTCCAGATGAAATTGAAATACCAGCAACACGTCTTTCCCCACCAACTTCTGTATTTTAGCACTGGCATACAGTCTACCTTACTTTCCATTTATTTCCTCACGGCTACCACAGGCTATCTGTACTATTCCAAATCCAATCTCTTTCCCATTTTATTTTGTTCTGTTTTGTTTTCTCTTCAGTGTACAGAGTTCGATATTCCTCATTACCAAAAATTATTCATCTTAACTTCAATTTTGGCTTCTGGGACAGCAGGAGGAGGGTGGAGAAAACCATACATAATTGTCCACATGGGAAATTTATATAAAGAGGAATTAAGAAAACTCTGTTGCCAGAAAAATGTGTGCTCAAGAAGCTGCTCTGGCATGTCAGGGAGCAAACATTGTGTGACTAAAATATGTATATGTAGTAAATCACAAATCAGTAAAAAGTATTTGGTGATTGAAAGAGTTGAAGATATGATTCTTCTGGGATTTATTTATATATTTTTAAAACATGATGTTATTTTCAGGAATTAAAAGTTCTAGTTCCCTGTGGCAGTGTGAGATTTAGACCCAAATGATGCTTCATATTACTGAGCTCTTTTGATATTTAATACTGACTTCCTGAATATATATGTACATGCATTTTTGGTATATGTGTGCATATATCATTATCTGATTATAAACAGCTGGGTGCCCAGGGTTTTTTTTTTTCTTTGACTTCTCTTTATTAATCTTTACTGCAGTGACTCATTGTTTGGTATTTATGTACTGAACAGAAACCTTCTAATGCAAATGCTTCTTAAAAATATTTTCTCTCCTTCAGTTGCCCTGCACAGGTCATGTTATTACTTCTGCATTCCTGACTTCAGAGAATCTGTAATCTTTTTCTGTGTTCATCTTTGCTTCATTCTTACCTTCACCTCTTTCCCTGTTTTCTTAGAGTTTGGTCCATTGTGGAAGAATACCTTTTATGCTGTGGAGCACTTCCACTATTATGTGGGGGGGAAAAAGAAGAACTTGAGGTTGATACAATTTTTAATAAATGTAAGGTTCTAATAAGATCTCATTGATGTATGCTTCTAGTTACTTGTTACATTTTTGCCTTTTCTTCCCTTTTCTGAGTTCATCGAAGTGAACATAAAGAAAACAAAGCTATCACATGATACTCTGTCAAGGTCAGTTTCCAGTTAGATTTCAGACTCCTTGCTCAGTGCTGTCACAAATCACACTTACTATTTCCAGTATTATTAAATCAAATTACTTCCGGGTGAGATGTAACATCAGTAAACAAACAAGACCCATCTGATTATTCATGGGGCAAAAGAGACTCTCGGTTAGGTTCCAGTTATTGATTTTATTTTTTTTATATACAAGCTATTACCAATGTTTCTTTTAAATAAAGGAGAATGGGTTTAGGTGTGCAAGACTACCTTCAGTCATTTCTGAAAGTCATGCAGTTCGGTTCTGTGGTATCTCAGCTGGACAACATTTGACAGCTGTAGAATCATTTGATGTGAATGTGTACTTGGTTGTTCTGAGCTGGGGAAGTTACCTTACAACTTATACAGCATTCGAAATATAAGAGATTTGGTTATTTTCTTTCCCAAATATGCAACCTTAATTGCTTTGGTCTGTTTAAGTTTATTCTGTTTATTCTGTTCTGTGCTATTACTTCATGCAATGATGCAGATGGTATAGTAATGCCAAGATGAATAATCCATTGTTGTTAGATGATTGCTGCATGGGCTTTGTGTGTGCCTGTGGTGGTGTTCTGGGTGATGAGTCATTTAACCTTAAATATGTAACTTCAGCAATGAGAGAAACAACTCTTATTGTTGGAATGTGAAAATCTTGGAATCAGTTATTTGAGCAGAACCAGAATGTTTTTGCTAGGTTTTTCTGGTTGCTTCAAGAATGCAACAAGGATAATGATGTAATTGTGATCTGCTTATTAGGTATGATCTGGCCCTGATCTTTTCTGATATAAAATGTCTTAACATTTTCAAATTTTCTGGTTTTACATTTTCTCTTTTTTCCTATTTCAGATTCACTGGAAAGAGAATGAAATAAGCATTGAGTCTTCTAAACTGGACTATGTTTCATGGGTCACAATTAAAAGTAAAAAGAAGATGGAACAAAAGGAAAGAACAGGAGTATAACACCCATCAAGAGCTTTTTATTTTTTAGACATATATATATATATATATGTACTTGCAATATAACACAAGTAATGGTTTATAGTAATAGATTATTGATATCCTTGGCAGAAGTCATTTACTGTGCTGCTTCCTTAGCAAGAACTTCAGTGACTTTTAACATGTTTTAACCTTAACTGGACACACTTTTTTTTTTTTTTTTTTTAAATCTGAGAACTGAAAACTCTGTACAGCTGTATTTTAACTGAGAGTCTGATCCTGACAGATGGCTGGCACCTGCTCATGGAAAATTGACTTAAAACCGTGAATGATTACTATTCTACAGAACTGGATGGAATGTCATGACTTCAGGGCAATTCTCTTAGGACCTTCTTCTTTGCCTTGCACCCATCATATCCTTAAATATTTCAATGCAAATAATTGTGATTATAAAGTCTGAAAAATAATGGCATGGGTGAAATTCTTAAGAAGACCTGGAGGTAACCTTGGAAAAGTTTATCAGCCTGGAAGTATACTGTCTCTGGCCCCTACCAAAGGCTTATTAAATGAACCAGGACAAAACAGCTGCTTTCTTAATAGTGCTGTGCAGGTAAGAAGAAAAAAAAAATGCAATAAATTATGGAGCAGTTCTGAGTTGGTAACAGTTTAGATGACCATAGTAGGGAAAGCATTCTCTCAACAGTACTTTTTTAGCACTTGTATTGCTGTATTTTTCTGTAGAATACATGTACTACACATCTTTAAATGGTATTAAATTAGTTTCCCATACTTCTTAGTGATTCCAAGTAATACAGAATAGCATGTCTTTTTTTTTTTGAAAATAGACTTTCCCAAAAAGGAAATGTGGCAGTCACAGGGGAAAAAAACCAACCAAACAAAAAACCCACAAAACCCCCCAACAACCCAACTGAGTGAAAGTAATTTTATGTAGTAGTTAATTTTAAGGAATTGATTGGAATTAAATATTTAATTTTTTGCACAAAATGTCAGCATGTTAATTTACTTTCATGCATTAAAAATGTCAGGAAAACTTTCCTTTTCTATTTGGAAACTTATGACTCAACTTTAAAAGTTGCTGCTTGAATTGTAAAACTGATGTTTCTGTTAAATAGCAGGTTTATCACTTGGCAAAATTCTCAGGGCACTTGTGAATGTGGTACAACCAGTGCTACTATTGTATTGAACAGGACACTTTTTATTAAAATCAGTAAGTAAGTCAGAGTTAGCACAAGTCTGTGGTACTGAGACATACTGGAAGATGCACATAGTTGAAAACTTTGGTTCTGATCTCAGGAAGGAGTTGTGGAATTAGAGTAGGAGATATACTCGATACTACAGAAATGTGAATTAGATTTCTTTTGAGTGTTGGTTCCTATGCAGGTGTGTTACTAACCAGCTTCATGTGCGTGTTTGCCTATGCACTGTGCTGTTTTCACATGAACTGTATTTGAAAAAAATCCTGGCTCCTTAGATCTCTCAGGTATAGCTTTAACAGTACAGTGACACTGGCATGATTAAAAAAGAAAAAAGAAAAAAAAACAACTGTTCTTTTCTTAATTTTCTCTATTAAAATATTCCAGTTAGCCTCAAACCAGCACACAAGCCTACTTTTGACAGGGAATGTGAGGATCTCCTTAATTCTGTGACAACAGTGCAAGGCTTTCCACATGGAGTGTGAGTCAGAATACCAGCCAGCATTTAGTTTTTATTGTAGTCTGCTTTAAATCTAAAAATTAGCAGTAGCAAATTTCTAGGCAGTGCAAATAAATAGCAGGAAAATAAAATATATTTCGGTAATGCTTAGACTTTGGACCTCAATTTTCAAACTGTCAGAGGCCTTTGTAGATGTGTAGACCTCTAAAAATGTACAAGTTTTGAACATTTTTACATATAGGAGGTATGAGAGATATCTCTACATGGTATGTATTGTATCTAAGCATCTTTCAAAATGTACAATAGATTTAGTAGAGTGAGTTTGCTGGTTTACATTCAATGGGGACAACATGACCTATATTCTCTTGCAGTTTTTGTTATTTTCCCTTAGGCTACCCTAAAATTAAACCGTAAGTCATTTTTAGTTATAGTTTCAGACAGTCCTACTACTTTACAATCCACTGCTGTTTATCAGGCAGCAGGCTGATGATTCCTAACTGCCCTTTTAAAAGGAGGAATTTGTTCCTTTCTTCTCACCTCTGTTCAACCTTTGGAACAAAGGTTCCAACATTCATTTTCCAATGCGTCCTAATTAATTCTAGCTTTTATATTCAGAGATAGGATTTTTTTTTATTTTTACTGGATTTGCAGCTGTGACATTACTGTGCCTCTTGAGAGCTCATTTTGGGCTTTCTTATTTTTTTTTAATGGTCAACATTCTAAACTACTGCACTGATTGTACGCCTAAGATATTAGATACTGAAATCAGTGTAGTGTAGCCAAACTGGCATGACCTTTATAGAGGGTAGTTACACAAATAAAAGGTAGAGGCATACCTGATTAAGTACCAGGGTTATTTTGATGTGTGGGAAAATACGTGTATGTTAACAACTGCTTTATTAGTAAGAGACCATAAGGTAGTATAGATTTAACTTGTTTATTTTTTAACATTTTATTGGACAGCAAGCATGGAGGGAGAGGGAGAATGAAAGAATGAAGTAAACCCTGTATCTTCCTTCCTCTTATGTAAAACCTTAATGACCATTATACGTTTAGCTTGCTGCTAATTTCCTGCTTGTTTGCTAAAGAGTACTTAAGCTCTTTTTTTCCCAGACAAAGTACTTTGCCATCATTTCAAAAAATTTTTAAAAGATATAAGTTTTGAGTGGTGGATGCAAACCTTCCACTTCCACAGTTTGCTAGACTAGTGGGAAAGGGCTACAGTTCTTGTAGCAGTGTTGGTGCTCAAGTTACACATGTTACAGATTACAGTTTTTCTTTTACTTCCCACATGTTGCTATGTTAAACACAGAGCCTTCAGAATTGATTTTCTGTAAAACTTGATTTTCACAGGTGTTATGGCAGCTTGACATATTTCGCCGAAGTTTGAGAGGTTTAACTGGACACGTGTGTCAGGGAGATGCCTGCATATTTTGTGCTTTAAAGGTAAATAGTTTTTGGAAGAATCATCTTTTAAAATGAGAGGGAAATTTAATTTTTACTGATTTATATTCCTACCACACTTGCATTTGTGTCACTCATTTGTGTGTAAAGAAGCAGTTTAGATTTAAGGACACTTCAAGCTCTTTGTTACAGAAATAATACTCCCTTGTGTTTAAAGGAGAAACTGTATGTATCATGCTGTCTGCTTACAACTTTCCTCTCTTAAAAGGCAACCTAACATATTTAAGAATGCCTAGCTAGACTCTCAAAGATTCTTTTTTAACATTTTATTTGCATGCATATGCTTTTGTTCTTTCCTGTAGAGTTTGATTATAGTTCTTATACCATACCCGCATTACTGTCTGATAAGGTCTGAAGATTCTTTTTTGATTCAGTAATCGTTAATAACAGTGCGGAATGTGGTTGTGCAATTTGCAAGTAATGAAAGTCAAGTAGTGGAACTGGAAAACTAATGCAAAATGGCAATGTTTTAGTGTTTGAAATTCATCTGCATATCTTAACTAATGGAAAAAACTTTGTGCTTCATACAGTTTTGTAACTCATCCGAAGTCTATAAACAAATGTCACATTCTGTTAGGTTCTTACTGCTTTTACTGCACTGGTATTTGGCTGCCTGCAGTCACCAGGTAAGTGCTGTGAGCATATCTCTGCTTTGTTAGCAGAGATAGCAATGAAAAATGTATAGAGGTATTTTTTTGGTAGTGCGCACTGTAATTTGGCAATAAAGATGCTTTTGTGGGTCTATAACAGGACTGCAGAATGTATACTCAAGCACAGTAGGAGGTGTAGTGATACATGCAAATCTGGGAAACACTCATCTGGTGGGAGCTGAAAAGGGCAGCACTGTTTGAAAATACTGTTCATTGAGGAAATGGTTTTTGACAATGCTAAATTGTAGGCAAGAATAAGCCAAGAATTGCAGAGTTTCTCTTCAGGGAATTTCACAGACCAGGCCCTGTTACTGAATAAGTCTTTTAGGCAAGACATTTGTTTAATCTTTCAGGAGGTGTATAATCTATGTACTGTGCCGTTGTTTGTCCATGCTTAGTGTTCGCCTATTACGGTATGGTATAGCTGGCTATCAATGTGTCTCTGTCTTGTTCCAAACTATTTTCTAAAGAGTTTTGCCATTTCTCTGGTTAAACCAAAACCAAACCAAAAACCAACCAACCAAAAAACCTCCACCCAAACAAATGAACAGCAACAAAACAACAAATTGGTAGGTTGAGATTGCACATTTTCAGACTGACTTCCTGAGGTTTGTATTTCAACCTTTTTTAAAAGGCTCTCTACAGAACTTGTTGGGACTTTTTGTTTCACCAGTGTTTTGATGCGGGTCATGTGCTTTTGTATGCTGGGTGCTTGATCCTGTTCATACACAATGTCCAGACCATAACTTGGGCACACCTATGTTTTCAGATGAGATCTTTTCCCTTTCTTGGGATGATAGCTTTGGTTTCTTGAAGGCTTGTGTATATAGGAAGTCACGCTCATATCTGATGTCATAATATAGAGTAAACTCTATCACCTTTTCATTTGACTCATGTTGCATGTGAGGTCCTGGTCATATACAGTCTTGTTCAATGCTGCGCTGGAACTGTCTTTAAGACATGAAGATGGATTGAAAGGTGACTGTTGCTGGAATCTGTGTAGCATTACACGCTCTTGATGACTAATCAGGTCACTGAAATCACGGTAAAAAAGAGTGTGGTAGCTTCAGTGCACTCATAACATGATGATAGTACTCATAGTGTTCTGCAATTGAACCTGTAAGCAGTGAATCGTTACCTTCTAATGGTGCACTTGTGAAGGCCAGGTGCTTCCATTTTTTTTAAGCTAGACATACCACTTGCTGTACCTGAATAATCCCCTCTCTTCCTTTAGCTTTTGGGGCTTCAGTACAAAGCAAGATAGGTTTTGCATGGCTAAGTCACCTTCCTAAGCAACACACTAGCTTCAGCTACTTAAGGCTGCTGTAATGTAGGACTTGAAATTTTCTTTCAAGTCCCTGTTCTTGAGGGACTGGATACTACCCATAATGCATCTTCCTGTGTGATTTACCCAAATGAATTGCTATACCTGAATATATGGCCTGCTCTGGACTATCGTGTCTTCCTACTTCGGCATGTTCTCAAGAACACTGATAAGAAGTGGCATTGCTGCCTGTTCTGAAATTGGTTAGAATGGAAGTAGTTATTAACAGTATAGTTGTGATCTTTCTAACTCTGTGGCCATTGTTCTTCATACTGAACTCGCAACATCATGGTTAACTCATTTGGAAGTATCCACCTTCAGTCATTACATATGCTACTGGGTTTGCTTTCTTGGATTTTTAGAGATACCGTTTGAGGATTCCATTTGTTCTGAGTTTAGAACCTGGGGTGTTTTGATTTTCATACAGTGTGTATGCTGGCTGAGGATGTATTTCAGTAACTTGTTTGTGTCTTGAGGGTGGGTTTTGGTGTGGTTTTGTTTTGGTAATATTTTTGTTTTGATTAGTTTTTGTCACCTTGGACTATTTTGAGCCTTTGTATCTTTACCTTCTGTCCCACAGATTTTTAAAATTTATTTTATTTTTTTAGCCATAGTATGTCTATATTTTTACATGGCTGCTTCTGATTTGCTTTGTCTTGATTTTCTTCACTTTAGAGGAAAGTTTTACTTGGAATTCTTGACAATGGAATAACTCCTTTAATATCTGGAAATATTTTCTCATTAATTCAATAACTTTTAACTTTCAATTCTTTCAAAATCAACCTCATTTACTTGCAAAATGGTGAGGTCATTTGCATACCTATCCCTGCCAAAAAGAAAAGTAGCAACCAATTATCTTTTGGGAAATCAAGTGTAATTTATTCTCATGTCCAGGAAGTGCAGATATGGACCTGTTCTCTTGCGTTGTGTGCGTTGGTTCACCAGAGCGGATTTAATGGCAAGGATTGTCAGTGTCCTATCTAACTGATGGGAGTGCTTTTATATATCCTTAATTTTAATAAAGACTACTATTTCAAACAGGAGTGTATGTAAATGTTAGATTGCTTAATGAGTGATGGGTGTTAGACTAACACAAGTGATATTCCATTATGCCCTAAGGAATCCAAGCCATCTGTAAATATAAGATACTTACGCATGAACTGCTGTTCCAGTGGCCAGATTGAGAAAGCTGTGTAATTGCAGAGCAGAGCTTCTGATGTTTCTGGGAGCTTGAGTCAATCACTTGCATTTTTATATATTTCTGTGTTGGTTTTCTACTGGATCAGTGTTTGGTTTGGTAGCATAACTTCTTATAAAGGAGTGAATATCAGAACACAGAACCTAAGTTGCTCTAAGTTATTTAGTATTAAGTAATGTCTAAAGTCACATAGGTTGATAAATGTTTGTTTCCATGAGTGTTTATAACCATAAACCTGTCTCGCTGTGTAAGAACTGATGGGTTGGTGTAGAACCACAGTGTCTGGTCAATGGCTAATGAAGCTAAGTAACAGTATTTCTTCCTAGGCAATATTTTCCCAATTCCAACACAGTCGAGAAAAAGCACTCCCATCAGACAATATGAGACATGCCCTGGCAGAAAGCTTTAAGGATGAGCAGCGTTTCCAGCTTGGATTCATGGATGATGCAGCAGAATGCTTTGTAAGTATTCTTTGGGCTGGTTGAGCAAAATTACAGCAGTTCTGTGGATGTCAAGCTAGCTAGTTGTTTAAGTAGCTTCAGGCTCACAGATAGGATACAAATGGCATAGTGCTGTAGACCTTCTTTGTGCCAGTGTAGGGGAACAGACTAATACAGTAAGACAGGAAAAGAAAAATGGCCATGCTGTTTCAGTTGCGAAACTGATTACAATCACAGTATTTCCCTCCCCCCTTTTCATTTAAGGTTAAAAAGTGGGATTTGGGATGAGATCATACATGTGGTGTCTAGGAGTTTATTCCATGTTTCTGTCAGTGGTACTTGTGTTTATGCACATGCTAACCATGGTAAGGTTCATATGCAGATTAAAAAGAACTTGTGTAGAATAATTGACGTATAAGCCTGATCAAAAGCTATTTGGGTCACTGCATGCAATGACATGAGTATTTATGTCTCAAGTCTAAGAACAGCTTTTTAAATGTCTCTGGAAAATTCACTTCAAAGGAGAATGCGCTCTGGAAGATGATGTTTGGGAACCTTGATATGAGAGAATTCCAGTCCACTAGCTTGAGAATAGGCATGGAATTAAATACACATTAAATCTGTAGGTGGCCTTTTTGTAGCCAAGGAGGATAGTTGGAGTATTAAACTGTAATGTCATTCTTCTGTTCTGACTTCCTCAGTTCAGTTTGTATTTACATCGTGTTTTCTCTTTAGGAAAATATCCTTGAGAGGATTCATTTTCACTTAGTGCCAAACAGTGAAACAGATATGTGCACTTCAAAATCCTGTATTTCTCACCGGAAGTTTGCTATGACGCTGTACGAACAGGTCAACCCTTTACTTGATTTCTTTAGCAAATAGTTTGTTTCCACTGTCCTGAGTAAATAAAAACTAAAGTATTTGTATTTCTGTAGTGTGTATGTCGCAGCTGTGGAGCCTCATCAGACCCGTTGCCTTTTACAGAATTCGTGCGTTACATTTCTACCACAGCCCTGTGGTAAGAACCTTTTTTCTTGTATCTCACTTCTCTCCACACATCCAGCAATAATGCACACCATAGAAATGCTCTCAGTGTGAAAAATGGATGTGTATTCCTTTGTTAAAATGTGGATTTGATGTCTAAAAGTAATATTTGACTTTCAAAAGCAAACTGTAGAGAGGGCTTGACAAAAAGTGTATATCGCTACAGATTTACCTCTTGCCTTTTTGGTCATTCAGTTCATTCAGGATTGAAATACATCAACTCTTAAGAAGGGAGATCCACAGTTATTTCTATTCGTCTTTTTGCAGTAATGAAGTAGAAAGAATGATGGAGAGGCATGAACGTCTCAAGCCAGAAATGTTTGCGGAATTGCTGCAAGCAGCAAATACTGCTGATGACTACAGAAAGTGTCCTGTAAGTAAACAAAGATCTTGCACTGCTTTAAAAAACACCTTTCTAGGATATTAAATGTTCTCCTGAAACCAGGATTACCCATGGCCACACCAGTACGGTCAGCTCAGGGTAGAAAAGTCTTTGAATTTGTTTTAATGCTCCAGCATTATCCATCATATAGTGTTGTAGGTGCAAGTGGTGATGTTATTAGGTCTGAAAGTTAGCTGGAAGTTAAGGACTGAAGCTCTGTTTACAGCTTAGCACAATATATGAGCAGATATATACACAATACACACAAATATTTACAGAAATATACAAATTAAAAGTAATACAGAAACACAATACCCTTCCCAGAAATCAGCGTCGCCAGGAGGGGCTCCCAACCCAAATCTCTTCCCCCACATCTTTTTCTTCCCTTCAGAAATAACCAGATCAATCCCCTTATATCTCATGTGATAAATCTGGAGGGATCTGAGGTTGGATGTCAAAAAAGACGACAAGAAGGTTAGAGGAAATAAAGAGCTAGGTTGGATTAGTGTTAAGGCAGAACACAATAACCACGCAAACTGCAAGAGAGAAGCAGAACTGAGAAGTGTGTGAGAACTGTGTGTCTTATCTATACTTTGACTAGTTGACTCAGCAGAAGTGAGTGACATGTGTTACTGTTGGGGTTTTTTTTTTCCTCCCACAGCTAAGGATTTAATTTCTCTCAGTAAAATATTCCAATTAGCCTCAAACCAACACATTCGTATACACTGACAGCTTGACAGTATTGCCTTCTCTTGGAATAATTTAATTTTTCTATTAAGAAAAATATTCTCTTTTACCTTGTTCTCTGTAATTCCTCTCTTAAATGGTTCTGTGTAAATTCTGTAATTTAGGAAGCACAGCAAAGTACACAAGAACATACAGATCCAAGCTTAAATGATGAAATGGAGGAGGAGCAAAAGAGAAATTGGGTATCTTGGATGTTTTCAGAGATTCCTGATTTAGAGTTGTGATTGAAACTTAAATGTAGTCTTCATCAGACCATTTTTGTGATGAGGACTTTCATCCTTAAATTGTTAGAAACAAATGCTATAATTAAATTTGAAAATTAGAAGAAGTTTTAGAGTTGTTTTGTTGCATTGTTACTTGTCAAGCAACTCACCTTTAGATTTCCATTTTTTTAGATATCTTTGATTTCTCTCCTATCACGCTTTGGTTCTTTTTTTCCTCTTTTTCTAGAGTAACTGTGGTCAAAAAATAAAAATCCGTCGCGTTCTCATGAATTGTCCTGAGATTGTCACAATTGGTTTGGTCTGGGATTCAGAGCACTCTGACCTGACAGAAGAGGTGATGCGGAATCTGGCAACACAGCTTTATCTTCCTGGGGTATCTGACCTAAAACTTACTATTTGCTTACTATATTTTATGTATCTGTAAATACAGGCAAAATATGCATTTTATATACATAGGTATTTTTTAAACAACACAATTTAACTTCAAAGCTTGTGTCTACTTCACCGTTCGTTATAATGTGCTGCTTGATGTAGTTTCCGTGAGAGAAAAAATGTTGGTCTTATGTCCAAGTACAAAGACAAATATAACTGAATTCCTAGCTGAAAATCTAGGAATGTCATGTTCAGTTGGAAATTTGTGGTATTATTCCAGAACATTATGATTTTTACCCTTTCAGCTTTGTTGAACTGTTAAAATAGATGTAATAAGTTCAATCACCATTATTTATACTCATGAAAAGTTGTGTAATACGACAGACTATCTTACACCAACTGCCTTGGCGAAATGCCATTAGGAGGTCTGGAAATTGAGGCTAAGTGTTTTACATGTGTTACATTTTAAAACCTTTTTTCCCCCAGCTGTTTTATAGGGTTACAGATGAAAATGCCAAAAACAGTGAACTTTTTCTTGTGGGAATGATTTGCTACACAAGCCGACATTACTGTGCCTTTGCCTTTCACACCAAGAGTTGCAAATGGGTGCTGTTTGATGATGCTAATGTAAAAGAGGTAAAGATTGGGTTCCCTGCTACCAATTGTGGTGTCTCTTACGTTTCTAGAAATGTATATAGTGACACCAAATTTGAAACAAATCAAAGGAATGTATTTATTAAAGTAATTGTTTAGTTTTCTAAATCAGTTTTTGCAAGTGAATTTTAGAATTGGTCTCACTAAAGTTCTGCCTTCAAAAGTGTTTCAGTGTTATGTCTTTTAATGAAAGGTATTTAATTACTGGCAACTGCAATCATGGAGCCGATGTTCTTTAGAATCAGAACACTGATTCTATCTTTTTGCTGCAAATAGTATAAACTTGTGTGCCAAAACATTAGATCTTAATGTACCTGTGGAATTGGATGTTTGGCACCTGTTGCTTGTATTATTCTCAGTGCTGTTGATAATTTTTGGGGGGTTGTTTTGTTGTTTCTTCTTAGATTGGAACAAAATGGAAAGATGTGGTCTCCAGGTGCATTCGATGTCACTTTCAGCCATTGTTGCTCTTTTATGCTAACCCAGATGGCACAGCTGTATCACCAGAAGATGCTCCAAAGCAGATTATTCACTGGTCTCAATGCAAAGCAGCAGGAGGAAATGGGGAAGACTTGGGTAATTGAGTTTCTGTTTGTTTAAATACCAATATCGACTATATTTCTGAAATGGGGATTATAAAGGAGAAGGTTAATGGATTGGCTACTTTAGTTCTTAAGTACCTTTATCAAAAATTATCTAAGGGGTCTCAAAAGAAGAGATTTGTTTGTATAGTCAATACTGGAAGTGTTTGGGTGGTGTCTGGTAAGAGAATGTAAATTGAGACTTGTGGATAACGGGGAAAATTTTTCCATTGCAGACTGTTCATAACCACACAACTTCAGTAATTTCAGGAGAAAATCGTGGTGTATTTGTGTGTAGTATCTTATGTATGTGCTGTGTGTTGACACATTTAGAATACCTTTAAAATGCTGTAAGAAGATACTTTTAAAACTTCATACAAATATGGAGATACCTTTGAAATACAGGTGTTCATGTATATGTGTATATGTACCCATACACAGAGAGAACAAAATACACATCTTTGGGAATAGGAAGGAGCTGCAGGAAGCTGCTTCTCTGAGATTCTTATAGCATAGACCTCAACATGTAAGAGTCTACTATTTTGGTTCTGTAGACCAATTGAGTTTGACACATTCCTCTTCACATGATGAGTAGCAATAGGACATAGACTGCTTCAAGGAAGAAAGAACTGAGGACCCTATTCCACTACACTCTATGACTATAAATGCAACAGTACATAAAATGTTAGAGAATATTATTGCCTAGCATATTGAGATGTGGTTTGGGTTTTTGGTCAAGTGTTTTCTAATTGGTTGTTTGCTTTTAATCCACAATTTTGAAAGTTTTCTTGCTTAATTTAGATACTGGAAACTTTAAATTAGGAAACCTTTCATTTCTAAAGATGTATATGTTGTTTGATAGGATTTGAAAAACATGCTGCTCCTAAATCAGACCACATGAAAGAGAATGGAATTGGAGACCTGACTAATCAAAGGAGTAGTAAAAAAGTTCAGCCAGATAATTCAGCATTCGCTAGGAACCATATTCAATCTAGTGGTGGTAGGAGTCCAGGTATGTATTCTCCACCTCTGAAAAATACCCAAATGTTTCTGCCTATGAAATATTGGAGCTGATAGTTTCAGGTCTATGCTAACCTCAGGTCTAGAATTTTTTCTAAAGGAGGAAATCCATCCCTGAATTGAACAAATCTTTGAATAGCAATTAATGTTTAAGTAATAGCTGCCATGGAATGTTGACTTATCAGGAGAAACCTAAGTGGAAAATTCTTTTTACTACTCCTCATTATTCCAGCATAAAGTGGCTCTTTTGAGGCTTTAATCCATTTCTTAAACATTGTCCATCATGTCTTCCAGTCATACTGTTGGTTAAAAGGCACATTAGAAGCTGAAGCCAGATGGTCTTATGGAGCAGGTGTTGGCTTTGTGGATTGTTGCTATTTAAGGGACATTGTTCCCCAGCAGTATTGTGATATACATTGTTTGTAGTCCTGTGTATTAACAGATTTTATCTTATGCTCAGAAAGAATAGTAGAAAATTGTCTTACTTGTTTAAAAATCTTTTCTATCTGTACTCTAGAAGTTCAGGAAAATCAAACCATACGAAGTCACAAGGCAGTGATTTCTCTGTTACTTGTCAGTGTCTTTGCTCTGAGGTGTGCATACATTTTAGGTGAAGAGACACTGCCTTGTCTTGAAATGCATTTCTCCTCTGTCTCTGCTGCTGAGTTCCTAGACTTTTAAAAATGGACAATGCTTAGCTTGGCAATGCTTACTTTTGATGGAGGGGTGTCTCAAAAATGGTCAGTCTTTACCTTTTCAGAAATAAGATTTTTTTTTTTTTTTCCATATCCAGTGTCTCAACTGTTCCTTCCCAGTTAGACAAGATTAAACTTAGATTCGTTTTTTTCAGTATAATTCATATAATGTGATGTAAATAGTGTATACTTAAAAATGGGTTGATCATTCAACTTAATAAGAAGTGTTTGCAAGACATGATTGACATACTGCTGCTTTGGTTTCTGTAGTGAGCTCCTTGGAGATACCTCTACATGTATATCTATATTATACATCAGTTCCCTTAATTTGTGCTATGTCGTTCATTAGTCTTTTTAAGTAGTGCTGATAGACACAAGTGGATGGTATGGTACATAAATATACTTGTGTTCTGATGATTAATAACTTTTTAGTAATGTTGTTTGACAGTAAGTATCTTTTGCAGCTAAGTTGTGTTTCAGCGACCAAAAGGACGTGCTGAAAGACCTATCCAGAGAGTGCGCTCAGAGAGCTGCCGATATGAGAAGCTTCTCGTCTTTGCGAAAAGATGCAGACAGAGGACCAAGAAAAGATTCTGGGAGACAAAGAGGTACATCTTAAAATCATTGGGTTAAGTAGCTTTTAGCATCAATACCACTTATGCAGATTTTTTTCTCCTTCCAAGCGAACACTAGATTGGAGTTTCCCAGTTTTCAGTATTCTGAAATGCATACTGAACTTGTTGGGACAGTGTAAGAAACACAGTGTCAGTATCAGTTAAATAGTAATGAGAACTTCAATGGAGCTTTTCTGTCTTTCTTCCTACAAGATTTGATCGGGGAAGATCGTTCCAGTGTCAAGTCAGGGTCTCCTCCAGTTGGAAGTGGATTTAGACACTGTGCTGATCTGCGTATATACAGTAGCCAAGGGAAAGGCTCCTATAAGCATGACAGTGCACCTCAACCACCAAAGCTTTCTGCACAGGGGCTTGGATCACATAAACCAGAAGCTTTTCCTATTGGGGAGAAACCAGCGATGAGGACCCGGACCGATGGTGTCACTGGCTACGATACAGACCCCAATCAAGACCCTAGGGACAAAGGAAGCAGCAACAGAAGCAGAAGTAAAGGTTGGAAACCAACGCGAGAGACACTAAACGTAGACAGCATTTTCAGTGAGACTGAGAAAAAACAGCATAGCCCAAAGCACAAGACAAATCCCAGCAGTAAATCTAAGCATGAAAAGGAGCGAAGCTTTAACCATTGGCCAAAGGAGAACTGCATTCATAAAGGTTTAATGACCATATATGAAGATGAAACAAAACAGGATACAGGAAGTCGAAGCTCACTGGATTCAGAGGGCAAAGGGAATCCTGAAAAAAACAAAGGATTTACAGAGAGGAAGATCCATGGTGATAACTGGCAAATTCAGAGGACCGAATCTGGATACGAAAGCAGTGATCATATCAGCAATGGCTCTGCAAATCCGGACTCGCCTGTTATTGAAGGAATTGTTCCGGCAGATGGCAAGAACCTTAAAGAAAGTGCTTCTTGCAGGTAATGCTCTTGGAACTTTACAGAAAAGTGGCTTTGTCCTAACGTTTGTTTGCTGTTTTAAAACTCAACATACTTTGGAGCTTAATATTCTTGAGTTGAGGTATGCAGAAAGCTAGGAAGGTATCTAGACAGAAGGATGTTGACAATAAAGTGTGGCACTTTACCTTCACTTGCGGGCTGCAGCACCAGCTCTGTTTGGAAGGCACTGAACCATGCTGGTTTGGCATGGAGCCAGAACTGCCAAGCCTTGCTGAGAGGCAGGGTGTGTTAATTTGAAATAATTGCTACACTTCTTCAGTTACAAGTTTTTAGATAGTGAGTAACCTGTCATCTGTAATGGAATACAAGTGCCTATATAAATCACATCTGTGACAGTTGTACAGACAGGCTCCTGACAGAGCAGTGGGAATGGAGTAGGTGAATCCTGTATACTCTTACAACTTCAGAACAATGGCTAGTAAATAGATTGAATTAGGTGACAATTGATACCTGTTCCTTTTGAAAATCACGACAGAAAGCACGTTTTCGGCACTGTCAAGCTTTCCTGGTGATCTCTTCTAAGTCCTACTTGAAATTTTTACTGAATTAAGTTCACAAAGACAGAAGGCAGTAGTTCTTACAGGTGGCACATCATTTTTTCTGGCGTTTATAACTTTGGAGACCAGATACCAAAGATATTTGGTATCCCTTCCAACCTTACTATTCTATGATTTTTGATATGCTGCATATCGGGCATCCTCTTATTGTACTGTAGAGTAAGGCTGGGATGAGTGGGCATCTGATGCCCAGAACAAACTGAGAACACCAGCTTTACAACCTGGGTGGGGTTTTGGCCATCTGTATTAAAGAATTCAGGTCATCCAAAATTTCTCTGCACCACTGCAGCCTGCCATATGTGGGAGCAGTGTTAAAAATATTAAAGGACCACCCATACTATGGTAGGTATCTTCTCTGAAGTCTGTGTGTTAGTGAAGAATGTGTTAGGATCCGTTTCACATAGGCAAAGTTCTCATACTTGTATGCACTCAAGGCAGTAAAGGTTGTGGTTGTACATTAATAGCTTAACCCTTCAATTTATGCATGTACTTCTTTTACAGTGAACAGAACTTGTCAACCAAGAAAGCTGATAGTGTGTTACATTCAGTGTCCCAGCAGAACAGAAACTTGTACGGTAAGAGCTTTAACTTGGTAAAGAACAAGAAGTTTTCTTAAAATAATTTAGACGTACCAAAATTTGAACAGTAACTTAGTATTATTGCTTGAGATGGGCAGGTTTCTGTTTAGCCTTTTTTTATGTTATAATTTTGCTGCAGGAGTTAAGGTCAAGGTATGTCATAAAATTGAAAAATGTCCATTTATAATTGCTGTTTTATTTTACAAACCATAACCAAACATTTCAAAGTTAAACAATTCCTGTATCAAGTTGACTGTTATCTAGGTCCGTTAGAAGAAATTTGGTATGCAATTTGCAGCTGTTGTGGCCATGGCATTAGGGAGGTGGGGTTTTGTTTGTTTATTTTTTCCAGTAGAGAGCTCTCTTGCCAACTCCTCATAGTCTGTGTGATCTGGCTTTTCAAAAGCAGAAGAAATCTGCTTTGTTGATTTCTTTTCCTCCACAGTGAATTCCAGATGTTGCTCTCTTGTGTTTTTAACCTTCTCAGGGAGTTACGCGCTGATAGCTAAAGATGGAAAGTATTAATAGGAAATGTGATGGAACAGCAGTTCAACAACTGTGTCACTTTTGTCAGGACCATTTAAAGCATTCCATTCTACAAAGCAGCTTCATTTATCCAGTTTCTTGGTTTTCTATAAATGGATCCCTAGCTATCTGCCATGATGTATGGGTTCCCAGGTAGAGGAGTTTGAGTTTTTTTCAGTGCTTCACCATCACATGAAGAAAACTGTTATGAGAGTAGTAGCAGTTCCCTCCTCCTCTAAGTCACAAATAAGCATGATGAGATATTGCCTGTTTTTAACTTCTTTCAGACAGCAAAAGTGGTGCTCAACCCTGTAAAAGCATGAGACATTTCCCAGACAGTTGTTTCATCTGACCATGGGAGGCGTCCCTGCCTATGGCAGGGGGTTGGAACTAGAGGTCCCTTCCAACCTTACTATTCTATGATTCTATGACCTCTAGCACCAAAGTGACAGACTAGGTGATTACTTTTTAAAAATCACATTTGGAACTATTACAAATAGAGTGTTTTGGTATGGAAAATAAAAGTATTATTTTGGGAGGCCACAGCTTCTTCATAAATTGTTAGATAATCAGGCTATAACGATTCTTCTTGCCACAACCCTCCTCTTCTGCTGTGTTCTGTTGCAAAGCATTTTATTTGTAGAACAGGTTGTCCTTCCTTGTGCATGTCACACACCACTGCCTCAGGAAGTGGCCAATCCATAACTGCTCTGGCTGCTGTAGGTTCTTTCTGCAAGAACCATACACACAACTGTTCACCAGTATTAGTGATTTTACCAAGGCATGGAGTGACATAACAAGGGGTGATGAATTTAAAGTGGAAGAGGGTAGATTTGGATTAATGTTCATCTCTTCTTAAGGGAACCTGGGACCCCTCAAACCACCACAGATAACACTATAACTGAAGATGAGGAAAAGGCTGAGGTCCTGAATACCTTCTTTGCCTCAGTTTTCAACAGTGAGGAGGGAGGAGTTCAGGACAAGTGGCCTCTGGAGCTGGGTGATGCAGTCGGGGAGCAGTGTATTGCCCTGGAAATCCATGAGGAATTAGTTCAGGACCTACTGAACCACTTGGACACCCACAAGTCCATGGGACCTTATGGGATCCATCCTAGGGTGCTGAGAGAGCTGGCAGATGAGCTGACCAAGCCTCTCTCCATCATTTTCCACCAGT
>VWZE01015200.1:907556-919303 GCA_013396675.1 Eubucco bourcierii
GGCCCCTCAATTTAAGAAGGACATTGAGGTGCTTGAGCGTGTCCAGAGAAGGGCAACGAGGCTGGGGAGAGGCCTCGAGCACAGCCCTGTGAAGAGAGGCTGAGGGAGCTGGGATTGGTTAGCCTGGAGAAGAGGAGGCTCAGGGGAGACCTACAACTACCTGAAGGGTGGTTGTAGCCAGGAGGAGGTTGCTTCCTTCTCTCAGGCAACCAGCACCAGAACAAGAGGACACAGTCTCAAGCTGTGCCAGGGGAAGTTTAGGCTGGAGGTGAGGAGAAAGTTCTTGCCTGAGAGAGTCATTGACTGCTGGAATGGTCTGCCCAGGGAGGTGGTGGAGTCACCATCCCTGGAGGTGTTCAAGGTGAGTTTGGACGTGGCACTTGGTGCCATGGTCTGGTCTTGAGGGCTGTGGTAAATGGGTTGGACTTGATGATCTTTGAGGTTTCTTCCAACTTTGGTGATACTGTGATAGATATAAAGAAGGAATGTGGTGAGACACTGGCTCAGCTTGCCCCAAGAGGTGGTGGATGCTCTGGAAATGCTCAAGACTGGGTTAGACAGGGTTCTGAGCAACCCGGTCAGGTTGAAGATGTTCCTGCTCACTGCAGAGCTGAACTGGACTAGGACAGTCTTTTCAGGTCCTTTCCAACCCAAAGATTCTATGATCCTGTGACTTTGGGATGACACTCTGCTGGCATAAAACATCCAGTATAATTAGTTTTGTAAGCAACCTTAATAGCTGGTTTCTTTCTAATTTGATGGAAATGATTAAATGCAGATCTCCCTTTCTGTTGCTTGTATTCTGCGTTGAGACCATATTTTTCAGTTCAATGTTTGTTTTGTTTTTATTTTTTACCAACTATGCATGTGCATTCCCAGCCCCTCCCACAACCCCACCACTCTCCCAAAAACCAAACAAACAAAAAATCCATGGTAATTTTGTCCACGCTCTCTGTTTTTCCCCAAAAGCATTTATCTTCATGAGATTTCTTGATGGATATGAAGGAAGACTTTTAAATGTCTGGGTGGACTATGTTACCGTTTGTTTTCCTTCAAGATATGAAGCAGTATCAGGAAGAAACACTTTCAATAAGGAAATCTACTTCCTTTTACATACTAATATGTCTCCTGAATTTTTAGAAAGTTGATAAATGCTTTGGCATATAAGTATTACAGGTCAGCACGAGGCCAGCCAGAATCATTATCTAACGTTGCTGGAACAATGGAATGGTGCTTTACAAAGAAGTGCAATAAGTACTGGGCCACTTCCCCAGGAAATGTTTGATTTTTCTAGATACCATACTTCTTTTCAAATAATGTATAGCACGGTTTCTTCTAAGCCTTAAACGGGGAGGAGGGGTTGCCATGCCTCTTTGATCTTTTCTGTCATCGTTTTTGGTCGTGGAAAGAGAACTGTTGTGATGTTTGTTTATTTTGACTACAGAAAACCCCCCACACAAATCAAAGCTTGATGTTTTCATGGAATGCACAGAACATTTAGCACCGTTTTTATTCTGCGTTAGTTCTGCGCTATACTTTGTATACTAGTGGGGGGAAAAAAACCCAACACTTAGATACCAAAAAGGGGCGGAGGGGGGAGCAGAGAAAAATACATAAGGGATTCTGTGTGAATGAAAAACAGGTAGATTCAAGCAATGTTTGTGCTTAGTCATGAATGTTCTCCAGAGAGAACCACATTTTGTACTTGAAGCTTTCAGCATGTTTCATGTATTTTGTTTTAAAAAAGTGGAGTGATTGCAAGTGACCGTTAGAGAGATCCTAAAATATTGCTGCTAAGATACCATCCGTTCAGTTATTCCAATTTAGTAACCAGCTTCTGAATACCAGAAGTATGTATTCTAAATCAAATGTGAAACTCACGTGTGCAAGGTTTGGAAAAGAATACTTTTAGTAGGAATAATAGACTGAAAAGCTGTCTGAAGAATTTAATCATTCATGTGGGGTTAAAGGTTTGCTTAGAGTCCATTTTTTGGTTCTCTAAAAAGTGTCAGGATATGTCTAGCAAGAACAATAGCAGTCACCTTGCAGGTACCTGTTGTGTTATCTTACGTTGAATCTGAGTACTATGAACAAAACTTGAATTGGTAGGTAAACACCAGACAGACTGTCAGAAAATAGTACTGTAAGAGAGGAATGCCCAGTCATGTCTGAGAGGGGGAAAGTTTGTAAGAAACCTTAGTTAGTCTCCTGGCAACTTGAAAAAATATCTCTGGGCAATTTTTGTGTGTGGAAGACTCCTTAGGGAAATAATGTTAGACTTCTGTTTATGCTCGCCATTTGTGTAACTGCTGTACCAGTTCCTGAATTTTAACTGGAACTGAATAACCAGTTAAAACATGCAGCTACTTGATTCACTTAACATGAAACCGAAATAAAATTCACGCTTTTCTGGAGTGTCTGTAAATAATACATTAAATACACTGCTTAAAAAACCAAACAAACCAACCCCAAACTCTAAGGGTTTCCAAATGGAGACAAACAACCTGTGAAGATTGAAATGTAAAACACTCTCATATTTGTAGTTCCCTTTATTAATGTAAGAAGTTTGCAGCTCAAAGTAGATGATGTGAAGGCTCAGGACCGGGATTTAGAACAAAGACTTGAGAAACCGTTGAGATGGGCAAAGCAGGTGGAAAGGAGGGTAATGCTAGTGTTGTCAGCCACTGCTTCACTTCAGAACTCAGTGAAACTCTCACAGACTGCCCCCCAAGATGAACGCAATTTAATATTCTCCCAGATGTTTAAAGCTATGGGGATAAAATCCACTAATAAATGTATGACTGGGGCTATGTTGTTGTTCCATGTTTTGAAAGCTTCCGGCAGGTCTGTCATTTCATCTGGGTACAGAGGATGTCTGGGTTCGGAGAGAGGAATTTGCCACAGTACTTATTACAAAAAGTATTACAACTTGGTGGTTTTTTGTTGTTGTTGGTCGTTTTTTGTTTGTTTGTTTGTTTTTTGGGCTTTTTTTTTTTTAAACTTAAGAAATCTGGTAATCAGAAGTACAGCAGACACGCAACTAGAGCAAATGAGAAGGAAATTGAATTTAATGTAGTTCCCATTCCCTCAGAACTTGGGCTTTGTGGATTTCTGCAAACGGTGTACCTGTAAGGGGAGACAGGAGAAACTGCCCTATATGTGAGCTATGGAATGGCTGTTTAATCTTTGGAAATCTGGACTGGCTACTCAGACGTGAAAGCAGATGTTCACAGCTCTGAGAGGCAGGCTGGTTCGTATGTCAGAGACCAGTTACGTTTCGGTCGTCGGGAGGGTTTTTATGACCCAGCGATAAGGACATCTGTCTGCAGCCCCGCGCGCTGCTGGCGTGTCCCATATTTAGGTTTGCAAAGAACATCGAGCCAAAATTCCCAATCGCGTCTGCGCCTGGTTTTAACCATGCAAGGATATCCTGTCAGCAGAAGAGAAAATAACCCATCTATTTTTAAGCTAGCTGGAACTGCAGGCACAAGCCACCTGGTCTCCTGCAGCAGCCTCGGCCGAGGGCGTGCTGCGCTCACGCCGAGCCAAGCGGCGTGACAGCCTCTGCTGCCTCCTGCTGGCTGCTTCCTGCTACTGCCTCGGGAAGGGCTCGGCGGCTCAAGTCCCTGGGAGTTTGGCTTGGAGTGAAAATTGAAACGCAGTTCTCTAGTCTTCGCGTCAGGCAGTTTGGGGGATTAAAGAGCAGATGTATGGATTTCTTTTAAATGGTTTCAGAGCAGGTGACTGGTTATAATGGAGCAGCCCTTGCACTGAAAAGAGTTAGCCTATCTATTATTAAACAAATGGGCTTGTCACTTGCCTAGAGCGTTTTGGTTTGTGTGGTGCCAAAATGGATACGTCAGTGCATCCTTTACTTACTGTTAACTAAGAGCTGCACCGTTCAGAAACGGTGTGTTTTTAGAGAGTGATTCTTTGCCTGTGAATAAAAGGAGCTTCTACACTGTGAGTGTAGTAGAGCTGGTCCAGATGCTCTCATTCTGTCTGCTCCTCATCTCTGTGAACCATGCAGTTTGCTTATTTGGCATCCGTTTCAAACAATCCATAATACATTTCTTAAAATCAAGCCCTACAAACAACCAAAAACCCAAGTACCTCCCAATCCCTACAGTGTTTGTTCAATTTTTAATTATTATTACATGATGTGAAATGTCAGAAAGACAAACCAGTTTTTATTTTACAGTTCATGTGACTTTGGATGTTTGAATAAATATGCTTTGAGAAAAAACTGCTTTTGAAAATGTGCTTTTAATTAGATGAACTGTTAAGATGGCCTTTAAGGTTTAAAATTTGTGATGATGACCTGTTTTTAAGATAACATTTTAAAAGGGAGGTTTCTTTCAGATTAGTCTGGATGGATCTGACCTGTGATAAATTCTGTTCAAAATGGTTACTTTTGGTCAGTGCCAAATCTTGAAAAGAATTTAATTGTTCTTTTGTGTTGTGTGTTTCTTTTTTTTAACCTCTGAGGAATTACAAAGAAGGAATTGGATTATATGTCTACTAATTTGAAATGTTTTTTTTCCCCCACCCCTCCAGACTTGAGGAAAGACCAGATCAATTCAGAAGTTAACTACAAATCTCACGTTAATTTCCCAACAGAATTACACGTGCAGGTGCCCAGTCCTCCAGTGAAGAGGTAACTAATAATGCCATCTGTTTACTATATAATAGTTTCAGAACTACTAAATTCTGTTATGTGAGAGTGATCAATATTTAGCATGCAGAAGTCAATGCATGAATATTATTGACAGACAAAGCCTTTTGTATTGACAGGACTAAATGCGCTCTGTCTTTATTGTAGCATTGTTGCTGTCAGTGGAACCAGCTGGCTTGCATTGTTTTAAATAATCATACCAGAGCAAAGGGGTTTAATATTTTCCTATATTGAATTTATGTACTACAACAGGAACTGATTGCCAATTTGTGGTCAGTGCAGCAACCCTGTAAAGTATTGAAAAATTGGGCTGGAAGGGGAGAAAAAGGCAAATTCTTTTTAGAAGCTGCTGGTAGATGCTTGCTGTTTCTAATTTGTTTCTAATCTGAACTGCAGGTGGTGAGTATTTCCTAAAAATTGAGAATCTAAATACAAATTTAGCAGTTTTCAAATACTAGATATGTATTGGTATGCTCAGAAGAGGGCAGAGGTTATTTTTGACAGTCCTGAATGTTGAAGGAATTTGTCTTACTTTACAAATACTCAATCTCCTGCAGAGATTCAGGGAGAAGGGAGAGGGCACTTGAAATACAAAGTGAAGAAAACCTTGGAGTAATTTAAGACAACTCTTAATGAAATGGCTGTGTGTTAAGCAGATCCCAAATCTCTAGTCAGTCCAATTATCTAGGCAGTGTTACCGAGGATGTCTTTGGAAAAAAAGTCTTTGAGTTATTTGAGCTTTTTCTTCTGTTTTGTGGATATTTGCATCCTGTGTGCTTTTGTATTTCAGAGTTGAGATGCCTGATACCAGTAGGAAACTTTTCCCATCATCAGCTCTACAGCCAGTTCTTAAAGAGATTATTCAATCAGAAAGTAGGAGCAAGGTAAATGATCAGAATTCTTCAGAGTGGCTCAAACCAGACAAATTTGAGAAGATGAATGTGTCAGTATATAGCACTGATGGCGGGTCCCAGCCCTATGCAGATACTCCCTGTGGAAGGAAGCCAACCAACAGTGACCCTCACTTCTCTTCCCAGCTGCAGCCTCATCATGCAAGAACATTTGGTCCCAAGATGGGGTTGCCGCCTTGTGTGCCACAGAACCTGTCAGAAAGGCCCGTGGTGCTTCCCCCTCCTGGTGAGCATGCCGGGCACCCACCTCGAAGAGTGGATGCTCTTTGGGTGCCTGAATCAGTGTACCAGAATCTTCCTCCTCCTTTACCACCAAAGAAATACGCTCTGAATACTTTTCCAGGACCGGAAAATATCTCGGTAACCGATGTGAAATCGGCAGAAGTGTTGCACAATAACCTGCTGAGGCAAACAGGTGCACCTCCGAAATCTGCATCAGAAGCAGGCATATTTACAAATGAACAAAGGCTTAAAGAGCCATTGCAAGAGAATGAGCTGTTTGTTCACAAACCGGATTCTCCACCTCGATTACCAGCTAATGACTTTTGGATGGTGTCTGAAAACTTCCTGAAGAAAGGACCTCACCATATGGGACCGAGTCCTGGCTACGGGGATGGAAACGATAATGTATCCCTAACGACTTATTTTTCAGTGGATAGCTGTATGACTGACACGTACAGGATAAAATATCATCAGCGACCCAAGCTGTATTTTACAGATAGTGGGAACTTCCACAAAGAAAAGCATCCTCCATCAGCTGGGGAGCTGACTGTGACATACCACAGTCCTGAGCCCAGGCATCCCACACCTCAGCAAAGGTACAAGACAAATGTTGAAGGCATTCACTGCAGTAGATGAATTCTTCAAAATCCCATAAAATCTGGATGTGGCTTTTGCATTTCATACAGTCTGTAAATGGGCACAAACCCTCAGCTGACTGTACTTGGCTTAGGAGTTATGACTGTTTAAATGATTATGCAAACAGAAGTGGCTAGAAGAGGTGCTAAACTTCTGGTTCTTTGATCTGTTATTCTAGTTGCCTTAATGCTTACCTCTGTTACCCAGCTTGTATTTTACAGTTAGTTCTAAAAATGGTCCCTTTGGGCAGCACACCTTCCAGCAGTGGGATCAACTAGATGTAACTAATTTTCTAAGAAGAATTAGTTGTGGTTTTAAAAGTGTTCCTTCAGACTGAGGTCACTACATACCTAGACTAACAAAAGGGATAAACATATTACCACATGTAATGCAATAAAAGTAGTTGTAATAGAGCAATATTTGTCCAAATAGGTAGCAGAAGGTGACACATGTATGTTTTGGGTTGGTTTTTGTTTGTTTTTTTTCTCAACTGACTTCTCTCAGAGTCTGTGCTTTCACAAACCCTCAAGTGTCTTTAATACAAGTTTACCCAGAGAATTTCTAACTTTTCATTTGAAAAGCCTTAATAATTATTATTGTAAAATGGTTCGGGTTTGCAAACATTAAGATTTCAAAGGGAATTCCAGTAAGCTGCAGTAATAGTCTATCCTATTAATATACCTGCTGTATGCTGGTGTACATTTTTCAGCACATTTATCAGATCTGTCCACCCTATAACTTATTACAATTAAATTTAACCACATAAGCTACAAACTTATGTAGCAGGATAGGATGCTTGCTAGAGAGTTACCATGCAACTAGGAAAGATTTTGTAAAGCTTTAGATGTGTTTACTGCTTATGTTCAGCTCTGATCTGTTCTACAACTGCATGCAAAGTCAATACTGCTATTTATTGACCTTTCTGTCTTTTGCCTGCTTTGAGCAACGTTCGATGTGGGTCAGAGATTTTATTTTACTGACAACAGTGTCTGCTTTGCAGCAGTCCTGCACATGTTCTGAATGACCAGATCAGGCTGAGTGAGGCTGTGGTAACTGAGGAAGGATGTAAAGAAGAGGGTTCCTCTCTTCCTCTGCTCCAGCACTCTGCCCTGCAGTTGTGGCAGCTCTGGAATTTACCACACCAATCATGAATCTCAGCTTTGGTAACAAAGAGGAGGATTTGTTCGGCTTGTGTTTGGTGGGTTAAATCAGTGCACAGATCTACCGAACACTGGTAGCCAGCACATGGCCTATGGAGGGCTGGGGAGAAAAGAGAGAACAGGATTTTGTCCTGATGGCAGCCCTGAGCGTTTGAAAGGAACCACTGTGTCTTGCGGTGTCAACGGCAGGGAGTTCTGTTTCAGTCTTATCCTGACACTGAACAACAACATGTAATTGGAATTCATGGCAGCAAAGTCTGATGCAATTCAAAAAGGCTCAACTTTGCCATTATTCACACTCAAGTGTTAACCTGGGGTGCTGCTGATTTACATCTAAAGATCGATGCCTTCTACTTAAGAAAATAATGCAAGAAAGTTAAATGTGCGTAATAAACACTCATGCTTATACTTGCACTGTTTGGTCAGAAAGGCTTTATGTTTATAAACCTTGTGTGAGTTTTAGTGCTTCAACCAAACGTTGGCAATTGTTTAGCACTATCCATTTAGACAGTTTTGTTTTTAAAACTACATGTAATTTACAGTAGAGAACTGGAAGACAATAGATGCAGCCAATCAGATGAATTTTACTTCTACCTTCTTGACCAAAATCTGTTGTAACACTTCTCTAAAAAAAAACAATTCTAGAATTTGTAGTGCAAGTAACTATGCATGTTTCAGTGTGGCTGCTGGTAAACAGAAACTCCAATTATTCTTTTTTAAGAAAATCAATTGAATACAGAGAAAGAACCCTGCAAATGTGGAAGATTGCTGGTTGTAATATTTTTGAGGTATTTCAGAACCTGTAAATTTAACTTTTCTAGGTCATCTAGCAATGTTACATAATATACATAGCCCGTGAATTAAAACTGTAGTCTAATACCAGTGTAAAACAAGATTGTTGGAATTTGTAAATACTGTATACTTTGTAAAATGTTTTGCAAAGATCTTGTATTTGAAAGGACAGTATTTTTATGTATGAACAGCACAGCAACAACTGTGAATGATGGGAGAACACTTATTTTAAACCAGCAATGTTGATACTTCTGTCCAAGGAGCAATATGAATGACTATTACTGATACCAATGAATCTGGCCTCCAGTAGGCACAAATGGTAAACTTATTTTGGAAGTAGCTGCAGTACCTTACCTGATGTACCCGAGTCTACTGGCTTTGCCCAAAACAATCTTACCAAACAACTTCCTATGTGGCCCATGTTTACTAGGTATTCAGATTAAATAGACAGTTAATCAAGGCACCTTCCCTTTTATATTGGACTCTGCACTCCATGTATGTATGTAATATTTTCAAACTAATATGTGGTAACTTGTTTTAACTTACCTAGGGTGCCTATTTATTTTTTTATAAATGTCCCCTTCCAGCTATAGATTTGTATAAGAGCCTAGACAATTTTTGTAAAGACATTAACAAGTCTTGTAATTAATATATTTTTCAGTCTTTAGAATTATTTTCTTGCAAAGTTCTGCTTGTTCAAACTCTCAGATAAAAATGTAAAATATCTTTTTGTCTTCTGGTCTTTCTGTGCTCCACATTTTTCTCAAAAAAGTGGGGGTTTTCCACAAGGACAAACAGTGACAGATACTAGTGCTGCTAATGGTTGGAAGCTTTGCTTTTCCTCTGCTGAACAGTAAAACCCACCTCCTGAGCTATTTGTTTATAAAGCCATTCAATAGATGTAGCCTTTTAAACACCTATAAAAGGGTTATCACAATTTTAATATATTGCTAACAACTGACTTAAAGTTACACAAGCCTACCTTTCCTCCGTCAGATCAGTAAAATTTCCTTGAATTTTATATTCATATGCACCTAGAGCACATGAAATACTTTGCAGGCTCATGGCACTGGGCTCACTGTTAGCCTAAAGTTTTCTGAGGTAAGTAAACCCTTGTCTCAGATCTGGCTGAAAGAGAAAGCTAATTTACCAGAAGATGCCTTGAAACATCTTTAATTTTCTAAAGGCTGTCAAGACATTCTCACCTGTCTTCCTTATCAAAAGAAATGGAGCAACATTACAGTGCTTTCCTAACAGGCTCTTCCCTTAAGCTTTCCCTGGTGAAGTCATGTTACAGGAAAAAGGGTAGTGACCTTCTCTGTAACAGAGAAACCTCCTCTTTCTGCTTCTGAGAATTCAATCAATTCAGTCCTGATTTGCACCAGTCCAGATCTCTGAAACTGCTTATTATTAGTACCAGAAACCACGGTTATAAACGCCAGCAAGGTAAAGGCAGCTCAGTTGGTACAGCAGAGCTAGTCTGATACGAAAGGCAAGCCGCTGTCACTGGAACAATTTCTATAACAATAAAAGAAAAATAAAGGTCTTATGCCCACTTATGGCTTCCCAAATCCTGTTAAGCCTGCTGTTGCCCTGTTTCATTTAATAGGTTAGAAAACATTGAAGTGTCTGAAATCTTGTTATTTTATTTATTCCTGAAAAATACCAAGCAGAATTAGGAACTAGTATTCACAAGGGAAAAACACTCAAGAAACCTGAAACCCCCACCCTATTCATAGCTGAAGACTGTCTTACTCAAAACCTGGTCATGTGAAAAGTCTACTCCATGTGTACTTGGCTTTGTTTTTTTTCCTCCTGAGAAGAGACGAGACTCCTCCATTTAACACTGGGAAGTCTCCCTCTAGTGAGGGAGAAGTTTTGATGGGGCACATGGAAGTTAAAACCTATTACAGTCACCCATGGAAGGAGGGTACTTACATCTAACCTGCCAGCTACTGAAGAACTGTTCCTGTAAGTCCACTCCTTTACTGTTCATAGCAGGGAAATCAGAACCTATCTAAATCAATAAGCAATGGCAGTAGGCTGCTACTGCTCTTATACACTGGCACATTTCAGAAGATACTGCTGAAGCTACAATCTCAGAGAAAACCAACATCAAATCCTCATGATGGAACTTTTTCAAAGTAAAAGAGCTGGGGAAGCTTCATCTACTGAGGGAAAAGATCTGAGTTACAACTTCAGTCTACATAAGAGATTTTATTCTCTGCCACTCTACAGTCTGTCCTTACAACTGATTTTATTCCAACTGCATTTCTGTTTCTGCTTAACAAGACTTACAACAACAATTACAAAAGCATAGTCTTAAGTGACCTTTAAGGCACAGTTCAGAACACATAAGCAGGACACAGGTTAAAAACAGTAACACAACAGAGCCAGAGCTATATTATGATACAGTGCGTGTCTATGTCTCTTGCATTCAGATGCAAACGAGTTGTGTTCCCAGTTGCTCATGCTGCACAAATGGTCCTCCTGTGCCACTGCCTGTTTCCATAAGGTGCATCCTGTGATTAGATAGAGGCTCTAGGGAGAGAACAGAGAAAGCCTGGTTACTCTTGCAGTGCATTGCGGGTCTTTGGAAAATACAGCATCAAGCACACTGATGGAAGAGCCGATACTCCCTTGGTTGTAAAAACAAATAATAAAATACAAGAGATGCCGGCGCTTTGAGGAGAGCTTTGTATTTCCTCGGAGCCATACAAGTGCTTTCTAGGCCTCTGGAGGCCCGATAACTGGGACGCTCCAGGCAAGGAGAACCAAGGCTCGTCCGCGGCAGCCACCCGTGAGCGCTTCAGTGAGGCCCAGTCCTCGACGGCTGAACGGCTCGAACTGCCCCCGCGCGTACGGCCACCCCTCGGCGGCCCGCCGCCCCTTCGTGCTCGCCCATCGTGTGTGCGGATGGCCGCGCCGGGCCAGAAGCGGACCTCGCCATTGAGGGCCGCCCTTCCACCGGCGGCGGACGGGACCCTGCACCGAGCGGCTGACCTGGGCCCGGCGCAGTCAGAGCAGGAAGTACACAATGAAGAAGAGCGCTAGGTCGAAGAAGATGAAGAGCCACAAGTCCAACCAGTAGGACTCTCCCGACAGCGACCGGCCGCCATCCGCCCCGGCCTGCTCCCCCTGCTGCTGCTGCTGCTGCTGCTGCTGCTGCTGCTGCTGCTGCTGGCTCTCGCGACGCCGCGCCGCAACCTCCATCTCGCCAGCTGTCGCTCCCGGCGCGCAGGCACTCGCCGCGGTACTTCCGGGCGAGCAGCCAATGGGAGCGGAGCGCACGTACCGCAGCCCCGCCCTGAGCGGCTCCCGGGGGGGCCCCCCCGCCGCCGGGCGGGCGGG
>VWZE01015200.1:922901-986037 GCA_013396675.1 Eubucco bourcierii
TGCAGTTCTGGGTGAAATACTCAGCCCCTTTTGAAGATTCTCTTGGCTTCGACTCCTTCATACACGTAAGTCTGTTAAGAAATTAAGAAGAAAAAAACAAACAGTAGCTGGTATTACAAAATTCTATTTCATAGCTGCTGTTGAGAGATGGTCATTAGTGATTTAATTAATTGTGGCTGGTGTTCATGTGAGGCCTACCAGCCCCATGGCAGGCTCTGAGGAAAGGAATGTTGTCAATAAGCATGAATTCTCTATGCAAACATTGGAACCACTGCAGGACAGCTTTTGAGTGCTTTAGAAAAAACCCAAGTGTTGAAGTGCTGTATTCCCAGTACTACTTCTTAGCAAGTTTCATCTGCACATCTGCTTTTGTTAAAAGTGTGAAGAAGCACTGCAGAGCTGGACTGGGTGTTTTGCATACCTCAAATCTCACACCTGTCCATGAGGTTGGGTTTTTATTTTATTTATTCTTCTAAGAAACTCGTGACCTCCTAGTGGAGTTCAGTGCAGTTTCTGGGTTTATTGCAGAGCTGTGAAACATTTCCTTTTGTCTCAGACCTACCACTTTGTGCCATCACTCTCGCCCCAGCCCCAAACTTGGTTTTAAAAGGACATTTGTCAGCCCCTGACAGTGTTACCCTGTAGTTGGCTCTGGTGGTAAGACTTTTACAAGGCACACACTTGGAAAAGGACCCTCGCCCACAACAAACCTGTTTGTCTCTCTTCTGTACATGGCTTATGTTCATTTGCTTCAGAGTGCATTGATATGATATGGTTCACATGGTATAAAAGTATAAAAAAAAATCACAAATAGTGATTTTTAAAGTTTTAAATTTTGATAGATTACTCCAAAAAAACCCCAAAAAACTAAAGATAAACCAGGGTATTTGACTTGGAAAAAATACTCCTTCTTTTCAGAATAGCTTAAAGTTTTTACAGTTAGTTACATTGTCAAGTTGTATGTAAGTGACTGCTTAACTCACCTGAACAAGTTCATCACCTACAATTTCTCTGCATGCTTTGAGCACTTTTCCATTATCTTTCCTTGTAAATGATCCCACAAGTTTGTTTCCTTCCATGTTCCAAGAACCCTGTAATAGGATAACAAGCCTCCAATATTTTGCAATAAATGTGACAGTGATTTGATTTAAAGACTGCAGGAATGCTTAAAAGTGAGAAGAGATTACAACTGTAATAATGCCCTTTATTGTGTTAATGGGAAAATTGTGAAAGTGGAATTTCCATAAAATCCCACTGGTTTATTTAATTACACAGTAGTCAAACTGAATGTTATAAAATAGGTCTTATTTTAATGAATTGCCTCAGAAGAGAAAAACCCATCTTTTCTAAATACCCACTCTGCACTCTAGGTGCAGTACTTTGGTATCGTAAGAAGTGAAATTGCAGTTGCATGTGAAAATTGCTGCATACTCTGCTTTTTGGGCTCTCTGTGGAACCCTGAGTTTCATGGTGCAGTGTTGAGCCATTCACAATTAAGACTTAACTGAAGGTTTTGTATAAGCTGCAAGCGTTCCTGGACAGTCACACTTGAAAAATGCAATTTAAATTACAAATTAGGAAGAGAAATTGTTCATCTGAAACCATACATCATAAAGTTATTATCATAAGTATATGCTTATATAGGAAAGTTTCTTACCGAAAGTTCAGTCCCATCTGCAAGACTGTACTCAAAATTGACTCCCAGAGTGAATTCAATATCTACGGTACGGAAGTTGCTTGATTCATTGACAGTAAATTTGTTTCCATCTTGTTGAATTGTGATCTTCAGGTTATCATGGGCTCCTAACTTTCTTTTCATTATGTTAACCCCTGGAAAAATCGATTAGCATCAATCAGAAAACTAAACCTGAAAGGATTATACTGGTCTCTTTTTAGTGATTTTTATGTGGTCAAGTGAGTTTACTGCAGCATTCTGACCCAAGTTTTTATTCTTTGCTTTTTATCAAGGCTGTATTTTCCAGTACTGATACAATGCAAACCGCTATCCAACTAGAATGGTTATGTTTATATCCATATAAACCAAGTTTTTTGCAAACTTCATGTATCAAGGTGTTAAAATTACTTGAGTCATGTGTTTCTATAAAGTTGAAGGATGATGATTTCCTCCCTGTGTAATTTTGGAACTAGTTTCATGTTATCAGACTAATATTTCTGCTGTGGAATTCTGCTTAAAGTTTATAATTCACATTCTCTTTCCTTTTTTTCAAAGTTTGGCTTAGATGTTCTTTGCTTAAATAAATCTGCTGGAATTAGTTAAATAGCTTAAAATGAATATAATTAAAATCAGAACATTTATCAGGATCTTTACATCCACCACCCCCTATCGTAATATTTTCAAAATAAATGCAGCACACAATGCAAGGGTAGAGCAGCAAACAGTGAAGGGAGAGGTTAGCTAGAAGGTAGCTCACAGACTGTCTGTATTCATCCAGAGTGGTGTTAGTCTGGTAGAAGGCACTGGAGAAGTAGACTTACCCATTGCCTCCATGAACTTTTCATAATTGTCATTTCTGTCTATTTTCCAAGTACCATTAAACGCCATGATTCTCTCTGTAGCAGGACCGGTCTTAAGCAGCCAAGCTTTGCCAAGAGAACTTATGTACTGGCTTATCTTGAAAGCAATTTATGGGGTGATGTGGCTGGCTAAAGCTCACGGAGGCACTGCTCTTTTCAAGGAGACGTTTACTGTAGTATAATCAAATTTCCAATTGTGACCACACTGCTCGTGGAATCTTTCCCTTATTGCCCTCAAATCATGGAAGTATCTTTATTGCTTATCTTCGTGAAGAACTGCTAATGCATTCATTTTATTCACCATAATAGAGTTGTAAAATTCAACTGTCTCATGAAAACAATAAGACTTAAGTAAATTTCATGACATTTTCTCTGTCTTCATTCATGTGGAAGAATCTTTATGAAATTGGAGGAAATCTGTTTGCCCAACAAAGTAAACACAAATCTACTTCGTTTTAGTTTAGCAGAGTTCTGGTTTTCTGGTTTGCTCAACGTAAGTATGAGGCAGAGAATTTGCTGAATGTCTGCAGGTTGTTTCAGTCACTATCCACTCCCTGTTTAGTGCTGAGCTGTGAAAATTGGGATGCTACTCTGTGTTAACATGCTCACTCTTTAATGTATAGTTTAATTTCTGAGCGGCTTCCACAATTGTTTTTCGTTATAACAAATTCCGTGACTGCTATGTGCATTAAACTCATTCCCACAACAGAAAAAGACAATGCAGGCCAAGTGAATATACTTGATGTGCTTGATTTCCATACAACCCAGACATTCCCCGTTCAAGGTTAGTGCAGAAAATTACTCTTCCCCCACTCGTTTTCCTTGCTAATTGGTGCTATTTGAAAAGTGAGCAAAACTATTGACAAACAGCTTTTGTTTCGACCAAGTTTAGGGTTTTAATTATTCTGTTCAGGTGACTGGCATCGACTTTGTTGTTTGCTGGCTTCAAAATGTAAATATAAATCCTCAACGCTCACTTGTGTTTTGCTTAGCACACACACGACAGGTTGTGCTTTACTTACCAAATGTTAACAGTATTTCACGTTGTCATAATCTTGTACACCTATGAGCTGCATCCTGGAACAAAAAGTTTTACTGAAGTGTAACTGTACATTCTAGGCTCTGCTTGTGACACTAGAATGGTGTGGCTTTTCACTCCATTAAACTTTACTTTGAGATCAATAGTCATCTGGCTAACAGATTGGAGAAGAAGAATAGCTCAACAAGTATTTCTTACTTGATGAAAATATTGTTGCAGATGATGTAGGGAAAAGTAATATACCTGCAGTTAAAACAGGGTGGTAAAAACTGACCAGGCATTAGAGTTAAAATTGACTTTTCCAGAACCTTTGCTGTTTTGGAAGATGGGATTTGATACAAGCTAGTCTTTGTAGTTGTGAGCACCTCGTATTCCAACTACAGCTATTCCAGTCAAGGAAATTCTCTCTGAAGTGATTTGCAGAGGTTATTTCAGATCTGCCAACAAAGTTCCTTTTATAAGTCTTTCTGAATTAATTTCATTTGAGGCAAGCCACCCTTCTTCTTGCACAGCAGATGTTTCAAACCTGGGGGCTTTATCTCAGTTGTGTGGGGAAGTGAAGGGAATACAAAGAATCCTAACTCAGTGTCTCGATGAGTGTACCAGCCCATGCCAATTGCTATGCTAATCATCCATGTCCATCTTACCCTTCAGGCAGCTCAGAAAATGAGCAAAATGAGCTTCTGCTAGAGTCAGATTATCTCTTTTTATTGCATTGGAGTGTATCTTGACCTTAGGAGCTATCATTGTCAATCTATATTACTTATTTTGTATATATACATAAGCAAAAAACCTCTCATGTCTGGTTATAGTTCATCCAATTTATTGTTGCTTAACAAAATTACTCTCTTTACAGCTTTTGCAGGAGGGTTCTTTCTGACAGGGGTGTAGTACAACTTTTGAACCACTTCTGTTGTATCTAGTAGAAAAATGAGGCCTGAGATAATGTGAATGATGAACTCTAACAAATAGGAATTATGTTGAGGACTTTAAGAAGGCTTTTCTGCTTTTTAGGTGGATTCCACATTTTCTCCAAGAACTTACTGATTCATTTCATTTAGGAAATGCTGAGCTATCTGAAGTAGTCTTTATATATTTAAACAAAACTAATGTTATTTACTACTTTCTTTGTTTTGAATCTAGTCTATCTTAATTGCTAACAAAATAATAGAGTAGTGATATTCTGCAAGTATGAATTTATACATCAAACTTACTACAGCATTTTTTCTGAAGCGATTCCTCAACTCACAGGAAGATCTCAGATACGCTTGTTCTGTTGGTTATCTCACAACTTGCTTTTCCTCATTTGTGATCTCACTCAGAAGCTGGGTTAACCAACCAGCTCTGAATCTTTTCACCATGGGAGCAGCAAATAGCTGAGTTCTGCATTCACATCAAAGCTTGTGGTTCTGTTTCTGTCCCATTTTTCCCTTAACATTTGTTTTCACTGGGTGCGAACCCTTAGAATCCTGTTCGGATCAGCCCCACAGATCTGTCAGTTATGTAAGAATCTCACCCGGTGGCAAATATTTATGACTTTCCTGGCCTGCGTTGGTGTAGTGTTGGCAGGCTCAAGAACTGCTGTTCTCTGAGGACTGTTGGAATGGCAGTGCTAGAACAAGCAGCCATCTTCTTAATCTCACCATTTACATGAGTTACTTAGGATGATTAACACATTAAAATCTGTCTTCAGTTTTCTTACAGGTACTAGAATCACATGATATGTACTTTATTCATGGTGTTTTTGAGTTTCTATGGAAGCTAAGTTGCTTTCTAAAAGTATAATTAAAAGTTGATTTTACAGATTTTTCTCTTTTTTTAGCATTGGAATATTCCACAACCTTTTTTTTGTCTTCTGTCTACTCAAAAATAGAGTTTCAGTTAGACGATGCATTGTAAAGCTCGATTTTTAGTATTGCTGGTTGCATGAAAGTCATGAGAACTAAGGGTGTATATTCTGGGCTTTGTGGCTTTCTGTAGAGTGCAAACTTCACAGCACTGAAAATGGACAAACCTGTTAACTTTGAAGTTTGATCTTTAAATGAGTTGGATGGAAATGAATCATTAACTTATATGGCTGTGGCAAGCTCATGCCAATTTGTGATAATCATGCTAAGCTGTATTATGATTGTAAGTGGCAGTGAGGTTCCAAAGATCAGGGTGACAACAATGCTTTTGCCATGGGCTATATTAATCTATTCTGTGTATTGTTTTGTGACTTGTCTTCAAGTTATTCTGCCTAAAATTATCCAGGCCAGTAGAACTCAGCTTTGCCATGGACCTATTAAGGCTAGGTGCCAGCATAAACATACTAGTCTTACATAAATATTATTATATATAATGCTACATATTAAGAGAGAGATGCATGCCCGTTAAGTGCAGACAAACTGGTTTCTGAACCAATTTGGTATGTTTGTTACCGCACAGGAAGGACATGGAAGTGTTGGAGTGGCTCCAGAGGAGGCCACAAAAATGATCAGAGGGCTGGAGCAACTCTGCTGTGAGGACAGACTGAGAGAGTTGGGGCTCTGCAGCCTGGAGAAGAGAAAACTTTGAGGAGACCTGATAGTAGCCTTCCAATATCTGAAGGGGGCCTACAGGAAGGCTGGGGAGGGACTATTGACAAGGTCTTGCAATGACAGGACAAGGGGCAATGGGTTTAAACTGGCAGAGGGGAGATTTAGACTGGATGTTAGGAGGAAGTTGTTTGCAGTGAGGGTGGTGAGGCGCTGGAACAGGTTGCCCAGGGAGGTCGTGGCTGCTCCCTCCCTGGAGGTGTTCAAGGCCAGGTTGAAGGAGGCCTTGAGTGACCTGTGCTAGTGGGAGGTGTCCCTGCCTATGGCAGGGGGGTGGAACTAGATGATCCTTGAGGTCCCTTCCAACCTTACTCTTCTATGATTCTATGATTCTTCTATATGTCTTGGCATAAAGTGCAAAGATGGCTGGGCACTGAAATCACCTAAATCCCCCCTGGACTCCTTATTGTGGAGTTTTATTAGACACTTAAACTCTAGTACTCAAACTTACATCTCTATGGTAAATACATCTGCACCAGTAAGTCAAACTTTAGCATAGCTATGGGTGGCCTAGCAACAAGGAGCTCAACAGAGCCTAACTAATGCCATCTCTTCAAGAAATAATTTCAAAGTACACATTGAAATTGAGTCCTGTATTGCAGCAGGATTAGAACACACTTGAGCTAGATTTTGTTCTACTCCAACTGCCTGTTTGCTGTCTCTGATTTCATATTCGTTCAAGGAGAGTCCTCTGGATACTGCTAATATGCAATCTGTCAACATTTGAGATTACTTAGAGATTTAGAGTGAGTGTAGATCTGTTTATCTTGTTAGTTAGTGGGCCATGGCTCTTAAAACACTGTGGAATGTCTGTATACACTCCTTTTTAATTTCTGTGTAATGGCTCTGATCCATAATGTACTGCATGATTACTGGAGAGAAGTGAAGTGCTAATAAGATCTGGGTTAAAAACATGTGGAAGCAAAATGCAAGATTTCCTTAAAGCAATAACTCTGGTATTTATTAATCTGTTACTTTATTATCTATTGCTGCATGCTAAAATGAATGTGAGAATTACCTACAGTAGTAGAATCCAACCTAGTTTTAATGAAAGAGGGTGACAGTGAACAGTCGCCACTAAAAGTAAGTGTGCTTTCCAGTGAAGGTTATATGAATCTCTGAGCATCAGTGCAATTTGTCACTTGTCACATAGAGACTGATACATCAGCTGACTCACAGGGCTCTGTGTTGGGCTCATCTAAGATATTTAAATGAGTATCTCAGTATTCTTTTCCTGCATTTTCCAGACAAATACTTAGTAGTAATCAGATTTGTGGAAGTGGTTTCTTTTTGTTCAGAATATGAAATATGATCAAGGGTGGGGCTGGGTTATAGTCCAGTGAGCTATCATTTACACTACTGAAAGTCTGCATCAGTCATTTCTGTTTCTCCAAAACCGAACTGGACTTTTAGTTCATCTCTACATCACTGTTTGCTGATCAGACACTTCTGCTTCTGATTATGATATAGCTCTAAACTCCACCAAAGATTACTGTGATTATGTGATTAGTGGCTTAAATCTAATCTCACCTGTAAAACACTGAGCTTCAGAGTTCTGAGCTCAGCAGAGTAGCAAGAGAGCACCGTATATGGCTCGGATATTTAAATATTTTTGTAACCAAAAGAAAAATACGGCTTCAAGACAATTCTTTATGTGTCACATAAATGCAGAACAGACACACAGATCCTGGTTCTGTTTCCAGCTCACAAATGGACTTTCTCTGTGACCTGGATCAAATTAGACTCTTCACTTTTCTGTAAACCAGAACTTCCCTTTTATTAAAACACTCTAAGTATCATAAAATGTTCAGTGACTTTACTAAAAAAAACCAAAAGATTCTGACAAAATGTGAATATATCAAGTGTAAACAAGTAGTATGATTTAACCATGGATTTTGCTCCTAGTTTTTGATAAAGTTTCTTTACAAAGAAACTTGTGTAAAGTATAGATCTCTTTATTTGCCTTTAACAACAGCTGGGGTGGGCAGTAGCAGGCTGTTGCTGAATTGGTTACCCTCATACTTCAGCAGGAAAGATAATTGTATCTTGGCATTACAGGTTCAGAATGTAATTCAGAAAGTAAAGCAGCTGTTTGGAGAACAGTGCAGTTTCTTAGGAAGTGTAAAAGGGCTGGAAAAGTCAATGTTTGTCAGATTCCATCCATTTAGATCCTGAAGCTTACTGCTGCATCAAACTTGCACATTTTAATTATTTCTAAAGAAATCTTCAAGGGGGAGAATCCCGTTCATGTGAAATGCACGTCAACTGTAACTGTCACCACTGGTACTGGAAGTATGGCTGGAGGAAGAAGCTGTTGTCTTTTCCAGTTGTCACAAAGGTGTTTCAGTTGTGCACAATGTAAGAGACCAAGTATTAGATTTGATTTTCAATAAAAATGTCCTCATTCGAGGTTATATTCTTGCCTGGGCAGGGTAAGAAATGTATTGCAGCACTCCTGTTGAGATGAATTCAAACATTCAGCAGGGCAATGAAGACCAACCAGGAGCATGACTAGGCTGGTGGGTGGGCTGGAAAGATTGTAGTCCCAACAGCAAACGGTTACCTGATACATGTCAATATACATAGGCAGCTGTTCAGTTGCACTCATAAACTGCAGTTGGCTCAAGCAAACAGTGCTTGCGTTTTGTGTTAAACTAAATCTGGCCCTTCATAACTTATTGAATGAGGCTGTTGTTTGTCAGGGTTGTACATACTTGTTGGTTTTGCCTAGAGCTAAAAAAAGTCAGGCCTGAAGTGTTGCTCTGGAGAATGTAATAGGTGAAGAACTGAAATTGCCAGGGAGTCCATTGGTCTAGAGTTACTTTTAGGATCACCAGTTTGCATGTGATGAGACTATTGTTGTCAGAAATATTTTTTGCGTAACTTGTTCGAAGTTCCCGCATTGACTGTTTCCACCTCACTGACATGCTACCCCAGGAATTGCAACCTTGGGTGGCAGAGGATGAGGATGGATCTGTGTAACAGTTTATTTGCCAGTTCTGCTTACCCAATCCATAAGGTGGTTTCCGACAGTCCTGGTAAGTGTAGCTGCAGTGCTCTCTAGTGGTTAGTAGCAGTCGATGATTTCTGCTGGTTTTAGTAGAAGTATTTCACCACCGATTCATCTCAGTACTATTTATGTTACAACTATCTTGATGTTAATAGTGAAGTTTTTATCTTCGGAACTTCTAGGACCTAGAGAAGTTATTCTAAAATGTTATTCTAACTTACGTAAGCAATGGTGTGAATCAGAGAAAATTCGACCTCAATAATGTTAACAAACAGTAAAATTCAACATTGTCCTTTATTGTTTTAAAAAGCATGAAAGAGTACAAAGAGAAGAATGAGAAATAAGTAATAAGCAGCAGTCTGACCATAAAAAATAACCCAACTCTATATCTGCCATCAGCTGTACCTTTAGTAGGACTAATGATTCTCTTCAGTAATGCAACTAGCTTAACTAAGTAGTCATAGGGCAGAACCACGGGAGAACAGATAACATTCAGAAGACTTTAATACTGCTTAAAGGCAAAACATAATATACAGAGTAACCTCCTTAGCCTAGTACAAAAACACTGTGCCCAGAAACTATAGATTTATTCAAAGATTTTGAAAAGATAAAAGCATACAAATGGACAAACTCAGTGGCTAGTAACTGTGATTAGGATTTTTATTAAACTATAATAGAAACGTATATTAAAACTATTTACAGTGCATTTCACACTACATTCTTTAAGAGACACATACAAGTGTCTGCCATGTGAATACAAAGAGGGCTCCAATTCTCACTTCAGTTACATCTGTAAGCTACCTTGGGCATCAGCAGGAGTAGCTGAATACAGCAAAGAGCCAGTGAGGCAGGTGTTACCAAGGGTAAGAGTTTGGTCCCTCTGTATGAGTAAAGAGGGAAAAAAGGTGGATTTGACCCATTGTTTCACTTTCTGTACAGTTCAATCCAGCTCCCACTGGTGTTAATGGGAATCACGTCATTGACTTTCAGATGGGCATCTGAGCACGCCTTAGGCCCTGGCGTGACCAGGTCAGTGGAAACTAGCAGTTATGTAGCATTGTCACATAAATACACATTTACAGTGGTACTTAGACACGAGTTTCTCTATGGAAACAAATTTCCCATGCCATTTCCATTCATCTAGCAGTGACAAAGATGAAATGTCTCACTGTCACAATTTGCTGTATTTAGTGAGTGGCACTAACTACTGGGCCAGATACTGTGATGTTTCTTGCTCCTGTGGAAGTCCAAACAAAAACATCCAGCCCTCAATATTTATCATACTCTGGCCAAGCTCACTTTTTTTGATTCAAGCTCCAATGTTCAAAGTTATTTTTCAAATTAGTGCAAAACCCTGAAGGAGTACAGCAGGGAACTGTGAGATAAAGCTGAAACCTTATGGCATGTAAACTGCATGCGACACAACACAAAGAAATTACAGCATCACAGAGACAACACTCCTAATGCATAAAATTGGCTAAAGTATTAGGTCTCTGTAAAGCCTTTCAAAATGTATGAATTTCTTCTAAGTGAGGCATTTTTTTCCATCAAAACTCTCTGCTATTCTGTCATGCATAACTGCAAGGAGTACTGATCACACCACTTGGGCAACATTCTCTGGTTTTAAGAGATTCGATCTGACTCTTCAAATCTTCCTGTATAAGGGCTTGGAAAAAGTTACCTGGTAACTAGAAAGTCCTCTGGTTTTGTCAGTTCATGCCACTGCCAGATAAAATGCATTAAACTAGAATTCAAAAGTTTATATACACACAATTGTCAGAGGGTGAGGCATAAAATCAAGTTTCAGTCTGCTCTTCTAAAGAGAGATCAGCTTGTCATCAACAGAATATTTTCATTTATCACTAGCCCACTTGTATTCTGTGAAGGTATCAGAGTAATCTGCTTTTAACTTTAAACCACTAATTAAAATCAGTATCATCTCCAAAGACAACATTATTTCCGCCTCCTTTCTTTTATTTTATGAGAGAATAGAAAACCTAGACATTCTGCAGCTAATATTGATGCGTGATTAACTTTTTGGAAGAACAGATGGAGAGCCTCGCTGCTGTTTTTATTAGAAGAGGTGGGGCTGATCAGTGATTTTGGATATGTTAGCTGGTGTGACAATAGGTGTGACTGTTTTCAGAAGGGGAACCCAAACAGGAAGAAAAATGTACTTCACATATTAGACTGTGCTGTAGAGTGACTTTAAAAGAAAGTATGTCCACATCAGAACAAGTAGGATAATAACTTAAATGTCTTCACTGAGGCAAGTATTAAAAATTAGTGGAGGAGATAATTTCTGTACCTTAAGACTTAAATATAAAATTTCATAGTGGCTTTAATGGACTGAATTCTGAACTGACAAAGTGCTTAGCTCCATTTCAACTTGTGTCTTGTATAATCCACATTGATGGCTTTAGGTAGACACTAAAAACTGGGGAGACTATGAGACCCAAACTGAAATAATTAAACACACAACTCATGATTAAATTAATGGCTTAATCCACTAGCTGGGTCTGAAAATATTGAATTCTGAAGGCAGTGAATTTCAGGCAAAGAACAATTTGGCTCTTTTTCATATTGTCACCTATCTACACTAAGAAAGGAATGAACAATTTCTGCAAACAGGTCACACAAAGCCATGACACAAAAGCAGAACAACCCAACTTTGCTCTTGGGCAGAGTAAAGCACTACATAAATAATGTGATTGCTCTTAAGTTTCTTGAATTACAGCAGTCTGTGCTTTTAAGGTTCTTAAAACAGTAGTTTCAAGGGGTTAGGTTTGTAGCAGTATATACAGATACAGGTGTATGACAATATTTAAATGATTTAATAAGGAACCGTATTTCTGTGTATGGTCTAATCTTTGTAGTGGAAGAGGTTCTGCAGGGTAAGTGTGTACAGATATGTAATAAATATAATCACGTACTGTATAGCTGTGTGAACCTTTGAAAAAATACAACATCAGGTTCAGTTTTTTCAAGTCAAAGGGAGGAATGTAGCACTTCTCTGCAGTAGTTACAGTTTCATGTCATAGTAAAGCTTTGATGAACAGACAGGATAGCAAAGCAATACTGGCATCTCCATGTAAATGCCACACTGCTACACTGCGATAGCACTACAGCTGATTTGCTGTGCTGTTACCATGAATTACTAGGTGCAACATACTAGCAAGAATAGACCTTTATATACATATACTTTATTCATATTAAATACGTATCTCATCGATTAGTATAAGAATTACATTTCTGTATCTCAGGCATTCAAGGAATGAAAAATACAAGGATGATGCAAATCCTGAAGCTAAGTTTCCTGTTTATCTGAGAGTACCTACAAACCTATTGGGAGGTGTGTGTTTTGGAGACAGGCTGCTGTCATTTTTCTGCATAGCCATGACATACTACATACATACAGCCTACTTTGTATGCATATGAATGCAGGTATGTAACAGTAGCCCTGGAATTCATCACTGTTGTTGAATTCTTTTTTTTTTTTTTTCCCCCTTTAAATCTGGGGGAAGAAATCAGGAGAAATACTTTGGTAGAAAAAAAGTTTTCAAATTCCACTGTAATAATATATTATTGATAGTCATTAGATAAGTCTAAGATAGCACTTAATTGGTGACAATTTCAGTTGGCAAAAATGCTGTAGAGTATCAGAACGCCTCATTCTACATTTAATAAAGGACTACGAAACTCAGTATCATTGAACATTTTGAAACAATTGCTTCATAACGTGTTAACTTAAGGTATGGTTTCTCTAAATGCTGATAAAAAGAGGTTTTGTTGTCATTGTCTGTCTGATCAACCTCTTACAAGCAGGAACTGATAATGCCCTAGGAAGAAGAATTTATTCCCATTTCCAAATGGAATTTTCTGTGTTTCTGTAACAGAAGCAAGCTCCCACATGTCAAAGTATGATCCCAAATGTATTACTTTTGCCTAACACTCTTGCTGATTTTAACTGGAAAATTATTACTAGATGTTTAAAAAAAAGAAAAAGAAAGAAAAAGACATTCTGTCTGTCTGCAGATGAAGTTATACCTACTGCTGACCTGTCTTGGATAGTTGACCCTGATCGCTTAGTGTCTTTGTATTACTCTTCTGGGAGTTGTGCAAGGTGTGTATTTTCCTGAACTGGTTCCTAATTCACAACCATTTTTATTAGTCCTCTTCATTTAAATTAAGTATCAGTGTCAGGTTTTTTTTACTAGTGCAAGTTAGTGGCTTTCTTACAGTTTTGAACATTAATGCCTCCTGTACAACTGGCAGATCCCTGTGGTATTATTTTTTCCTACTCCTTTTAAGACATTGTGGTTAATGATTGTTAACATTAACAAATGGTTTTAAAAAAAAAAGATGTTAACATAGGACTGCCTTCAAAGTGGTCATAGCCATTTCATAACAGCACTGGCCTAAAGAATCAGTCGGTGACTCTCAGTAGAAGTGTGCCATTCCTGCACGACCGATCCACGTTCTCATCTCTTCCTCTTGCAGTCATGTTTTCTACTTTTCCTTCCCAAGATTCAGTCTGTTGGTTATAATGATGTTAAATTCAAAATCCAAATGAAGTTAAAATCAGCATATGAAAACAACTCCATTTAGTTTCCATTCCTCTGTGTGCTCTTGCAGCTTTTTCAGTGTGAGCCATTCTTCCATGGCAGTCTGCCAGTTATGTTGTAATGTCAATCTTCGAGAGCTTTCCATTATTTATGGATAAACACTTCTACCAAAAAAACTCCTAAGACCCTCACTGTCTTGTAATTCGTGAAGGTTTTAAAAATACATCCAAATGTAAGACATTCGCTAAGACATTCTTCTAATATGAAAAGAAACCTACTGTGTGCACAGATTCTGGGGCTTTCAGACTTCAAAGCCCAGTTCTGTCTCCTGAATGATGCTAGCATAGTATATGCTGGATTAGGCTCCCCAGAATTAGTCTCAATTCTTCCTCTGAAGCTCTGGGAAGAGAACACAGCACAATTGGAAGGGGACTAAAAAGGTGCGAAATGCAGTACTCTTTAAGATACTGGCCACAACATGATCACTAACAACTATATACATCTATAAAGTAATAGGCTTTCAAGGACAGCTGAGTAACTACACTCATACCTTCTTGTAGAACAGGGTAGCAAAAACTACCCTTACAGGTCTTTTTCCATCTCATCTGGATGTAATAAACATATATCTGCATATAGCTTTGGCATATACATGGTCATGCTGTAGCTTGGCATGTAGAAAAATAATACAGAGGTGGCAAAACATAAGCCAAATTCATAGAGTGTTTAGCAAGATGCAGTACTCCCCTATTACTATGTCTTCTGTGTGAACATACGCCTGTGGATGTTCAGTCAGCCTCTCAGTTCCGTTTGGCTTGATTGCTTTCTCCATTAATCAGATTCTTCTCTTGCTGTTCAGCTAACGACTGCCATTTTTGTCTATTTTTTCTACAGCCATCCAGTAAGGGGTAGCAGGCCTCTGATACATGTGTTAAGGCCTGAAATAAAGTAAGAATATATAAAACAGATTACATTTAATAACAAAGTGTCCTTAAAGATGACTGTGAGAGAGACCACATCAAAATACGAGATCTATCTGTAACTGAAATTGAACTGGCATTCTGAACTTCTAGGAGGGCTTCCTCCTGCACATCAAACATGAAATAAAGTATTTTTCATGATGTGCTTGCATTACTATATCAGAGTGAAGGAAAACTGGATTCCAATACTGGATTCCAATATTTGATGTATTGCAAAAATAAATTTAAAAAAATTCATAAGCATTTTCTCTTTTCTGATGTGATGAGATCTCTCTGAAGAAACTCTCACTACAGTAGAGAAGTGGTAAAGCTTGCACCCAAAGCATCTATTTCTGTGTGCAGTGGAAAGTCTTATGTAACCTGTTTCTCCCCACACTAACTTTTGTCTTTCCCTGTGAGCACCATCTCTAGCTTAGTGGAGTTCCTTAGTTACTGAATGCGTTGCAAAAAACACAAAGATGACAATTCCAGATTGCCCTTTTGTGGCCAGTGTTTTCTATCTCCATCTATTAGAAGGCTAGAGTGAGCAGTTTATTTGGGGCTAGATATTTGCAGTTCTTTCTTAGGCATCATACCTCATACAGCTGCAAACAAACAGCATCTATGAATCCAACCTGCATGCTGGGAATTTTATTTTTCTTCTCTCTGTTCATTAGGTCCTGCAAATAAGAAGTAAACAAGCTCTGTGTTTAAATGCATTAGATAAAAACCCCAACCAAAACCAAAGAGACAGGCTGGGATTAAAAGCAGAGACTTAAAAAGCACAGCAAGATCAGCTCAGCAGGGTATCAGTACATGTGTTGTAATGAAGGTAATTTGACTGCCTGACTTGCTTTAGGAGATTGCATCTGGACTGACAGAGCCCAAATAGACAAGCCCACTGGTGTTGGGTACGTTGCAAATAGGTACCAATTTAGGAATGTATTTTCAAGACAATTTAGTAATACCAATTTAGAAGAAATAATGCTGTCTGCTCTTCTGGCTCAGAGATAATGCCAAACCACTGGTGCTTGGGAACTGCAGGAGAGAACTACTGGGAAAGCAGAGAAGGAGTTGGTCCTATATTCTGGACAATGGGAGAAATTGTGGCTTATGAAAGGAATGTGGAGTGCTGTTTGTAGAAGCAATTTTGAAAGAGGTGATTCTGCACGATTCTGTCACTTACTGTTGGTTCTATGTTGAGTTCCTTCCTCTCTTTATCTCCTTGATCAAAGAACTCAGTAGCTACAAGCTCAGCAATCTGTAAGACATTTCACACATTAGCAAGTGTAGGAGTTTGCTTGCTACCTACAATCAAAACTGTTTCCTGTCTTTCCTATCTCTCCTCAGAATATATCAAATTGGGACCTTCCAAAATGAGATTCTCCAGTTTAACAGCTATCTTCATGCGCAGGTGTGCACAGAGAACACCTGTGTATGCTAATAGTTACTCGGACAAAACAAAGTGAATAAAAAGGGCACATAGGCACTGCTAACAGTTGGAATAATCAACACACAGGTAAAGGTCAGCTGATGCCAGTGTGTTCTATCAACTGACTGTCCTGTAGTAAAACAGAAATGTAGGAAAGCATGAAGATTCCTGATTTACCTACCGATGATGGTGATATAGCTAAATGCATAGATCTTGCTACAAGACCTGAGCAAGTCTTTGCCCACATACAGCACTTTGAAAGATTGCCTCCTAAGACTCTGCATTCCAGCACTACCTTAGCAATAAGGACTAGATGGAGGAAGGAGAAGCTGTTAAGTGGAATTTGTATTTAGCAAATCTTAAAATTAAGCATATACCCGCTGCTGAACTGGCCATGGTTTGGTGATGGCTGATAAATCACACGCAGTCATCAGCATTGCTCTGTAGAAAAAACAGAAAGAAACCTCTGAATGACTGCATTGTGAATGTCAAGTGATTAGTAAAGTAGAATATAAGGGAACATCAAAGTCAGAAAAACAAGTGAAATTAAAGCAAAGTCATAAAGCTGTCCAAGGTTCAATGATGTGGTAGACTTTCACCTGTCTGAAACGGGCACACAGAAATGAGTAAATGTGGACTGACTGAAAAAGCAAACTGCCTGTCCTGCACCTTTGGTTACTGGTTTCAGCAATTCAGTATTTCAGTATGAAATATCAGCAACAAAAAGTACATGATACCTGGACAGGAACCCTACACTCTTTCAGAAGAACAGAAATGCTCACGTGCAGAGGTTATTATACAGCTTGCAGACTTTAGTAAGCTAGACCCATCAAGTCTTTCAGTGACCTTTGTGTGAGTCCTAGTTTGTACAGGTTCAGAGAACACAGATCTATTGGTTTTAATGAGATTCACAGCAAGATGGCATGGAAAACTCGGTACTTAGTAATAATATGAATGATTCTTAATCATTCTGCATTTACTTACAAAAAAAGTTCCTTCTGTGTAGGATCTTCCCAATTAAATTGCTTCTTCCTTAGAAGTTCAAAAAATTCTCCTCTTCGCCTTTTAAAAGAAGTAAAACAAAAATATTTTGTAGGATGCTGAGACAATCCAAACATCCAGCAATGACCCTCCAGCCAGGCTGGCCTCTGACTTACTTTATGTATAGTGCTAGGTCTGTGGCAAGAATGGCTTGTTTTATCATCTTCAGAGTGGCCTTGTATTCTTCAATGGACAGGCTGCTGAGAATCTGATTTCCCTTTAGGAAACAAACAAAACCAGTTACAAGTAAAACTGCACATCTGTTTGCTAGAATTGCGCACTGAAATCTGATGTCATTCTTTTGCCCTGCTTCTTTTCACAGATCCCCCAATTTAAAAACAAAAATTCCAGTCATCTTGAGTAATGTCAGAAAGCCACCCAGCGACAGCATCATAATTGACTTAAAACAAAATGAAACTGCAAGCAGAGCAGCATCAAAGCCTTTAAGGCCATTTCATTCATCCAAATTAAATTTGCCACTAGCCGTATTGTAGCATTTCTCTTTCTCCACTCTCCCTGAAGCAGAACTAAAATGGATTCTAGCACCTGCCTGTACACCTCATGTAACTGAAAATATTGTCCTTTCCTGAAGCAACATAAATAACATGCTCAGAAACCCACTGTTAACTCAAAGCACTAACGATGGAGCTGGTGAAATGGCAGCTGGCCTCCACTTTTTACCCCATCCTATCTTGTCTGAATAGGAAAGAATCATTACAATACAAAGAAGGCTGGAATGCCACACCGGGTGCAAAATGAGCAGTGAAAATACACACTGCTTTGAAATGATTCTGCATGCTGAATAACTGCTCTTAGAATTAGTTAATAGTAATATCAACCAAGAAGAATGCAATTTTATTTGTATATTTACTTAACTTAGGTTTGGCTTCACTTTGGAATGTCAACATCAGCAGCGTTTGGTGTGGTCTCATCGGGACTGCTTTGTGTATGTCTGGGCTGGAATGCTTTTGCAACTGAGAGCAAGGACTCAGGTTTGTTTGGTGATTCAAAAGAGGTCATGAAAGTGGCAACAGAGCCTTTTTTTCCCCTTTGCTCCAAGGAAGCAGGTACTCCAGAGGATATTAGCAAGGCTTCCCTTATCAGGCAACACTTGGAAAGGTTTGGTGGCACTCAGCAGTGGGACTGTGATTTCAAAACAGCTTTCTTTACCCAAAAAGGAATAAATATCTCTTAGGAATGTATAAGGGTGGGAATGTATCCAAAAGCTAAAAATAAGAAGTAAAATAGGGAATAGTTTTCTTCAGGATACATGAAAATGTGTCACTCACTGGACTATTGAGGATCATAAGGCATTGATCAAAATGGTGATGCTCCATGATTGAGTGGCAGTACAGCTGAGCCAGTGGATGTTCGCTTCTGAAGAGTAAAAGGACCCATCAGATAGAGAAACCAAATTAAACATAATGCTAATCTAGAAATAACTTCCATTTTAATGTCTTCTTATTTACCCCTCCTCCCTGACCCTTGTTTTTGACCAGTTCCTTTAACCTTCTGTGTAGCTGGCCAAACAAAATGAATGCACAGTTTTGTCAGAGCACCAGCAACTCTGCATTTCTGCCTTCTCATACCTGTAAAGACCAGCTGCACACAAGGAGTGAAGGGTTTCTAGAATTAAAGTTCTTGTGTGAAAAGGAAAGGTAACCAGAAGAGTCTATCGACAAGCAAAACATGATGGTCTGGGGTTTTTTAATACATTTTAAACTCCTGCCAGGCACATTTAGCTCAACTACTGAGCTCTTAAATCACACTGCAGACCTCATTGGAAGCCCACTGCTACCAATGGAAAATCCCTGCTGATCTCAGTGGACTCTGGTGCAGGGCCAAAAATGTTAAGCAAGTAACCTCCCAGCATTAGTAATTGTACTGGTACTTTATCACCACTCTCTTCATGACCAAACTACTGCACTATCCTTGTCTACCTTTTGCCCAGGGTTAAAAAGGGAAACAAGGTTTCTGCTTGTAGGTTCTACAGTGAAAACCAACATGAAATCAACTGTCTGGATGCAGAATTTAAAGTCCTCGTAGTCTAGAAAATACAATTTACCATTTCAGTAGCTTTAGTCATAATACAGAAAGTCCTCCTCCCTGAGAATTTACAGTTTACTCCATTCTTCATTACATAATACAGTTCTTAACTTTTGCTGCTGTATCTTCATTTTCAGCCTCTGGCCCCACATTGCTTACGTCATCTCTTCAACTGAATCGAGATTCTTTTGGAAGTCTGTTTTGCTCTTGAGCCTGAGTCTGTTACTCTAATTATAATCTGACCTACAAATGTTTAATCATGTAAGAAATTCTATTTTAACATATAATTCCGTGGGACCTTTTATATGGTTAAGGATCATTCACATGAATTAATGGTTGCAGGATTCGGTCCCTGTGTCACTGAGTGCACTCAGAGACTCAAATAAGTATCATAAGAGGAGACTCAGGGGATTTAAGAAGCACAAAAATGCAGAGAGAAAGATGGGAAGACAAACAAAAACAGGGAAGGGAAGATTAAAGGCTGCAAGCCCCTGAGGATTATGGGCTGGCTGCCCAGCACCTCCTCTGAGACCACTGCAAGAGTATAGAGAAAGTATGCTTGCGTGTTTCTGCAAAGAAACAAATTGTAGGATGGTGCCAACACATGCTGGGTGAAATTCCCATTGAATTAAGTGGGATGCATATTGTGTCCCCTAAAGTTCATCCTGACTGTAGAGAGAAATTTGTGAGAAATATCTTAGGTTATCTTCCCAAGTACTGCACCAAGCCAGAGCTTGCTCAGTGCTTCCAGACTTTGGCTGTCTGGGAAGACACAAATGCTACAAATACACTCATGTTCTTCTTCTGTAGTACACCACAGTTCTGTTAAACCACTGTGCAGGGCCGAGGGACACCACTGCTTTCTGAACACAGTGGTTTGGTTATTCAGTTTTCATAGTCTGGGCTTGCCTATTTTACATGTGGTTTTGGAAGAAAATAAAACTCCAGCACATCTAGCAGAAGACCTTTAAGCAGTTAATTTCCTGTAAGTTCTGCTACCAGAACCATTTTAATTTTTGAAACTCAGTGCATAATAAAAGAATCATATGCTAAGTATCCACTCTCCCTGTCTCCAAGACAGAAGTGAAAAGGATCTGTTCCTGGAAAATACAACCTTTCATTCAGACTTAAATGAGAGATTTAAAAGCAAAATTCATGCAGTTTTCTATTGAATGATTAAGCTGTAATCATCTCTGCTTGACAGTGTGTGCAAATGTTAGATTTTGCTGTCTCTGACACTTTCCCAGGACATTTCTGAGAGGAGATGACGCATCTCCAGATGTCTTCCAGGAAATTTATTTTTAAATAAATAAAGCAAAAATAGCTAGCTGGTTCCAATCACTGCAAGGCTGCAGTGACTGCTGGAATCTCCTATTAGGGCACTAGGAAAAGGTTATTCTTTTGTGGAGTTTTAGGATTTTATGTTTTATTCTGAAAATATATCTGAAAGCAGGAATTCTGCTTCAGCTTGTTTTCTGCCTTTCAGTATTCTCTGCCTCAAGCAAACTTTTCCTCCCCAAGCATCTTACTTTACACACAGTGAGAACAGCAGACCACTTCTTCCAAAGGTAGCTTCAAAACCACTCTCCAACTCTGCCAGAAAAAGATACAAGTCTACATTTCTGGGTATCTTTTCCCCATCTCTGGTCAGATCAGGACACATTGCCATATCACAGTAATCACATTATACCACGTTTTAAGTCAAGCTATTTATTTAATCAAAGAAGCACAGAATTAATTGAAGGAAATACAAAATTCTCTGGAAAACACGCTTTGGGCAGATCTGAAACTATTAATAAAAAAACCCAAGAACTTTTAGTTATAAGTTAAAATATGGAGAACATTTTAGAAGAGGTCGCATGCTTCATTTTGCCAACTTTCATAATGAAGCATAAATTGTTTCAAGGTTCATAATCACACTTTTTAATTTTTCACTTTTTTTTTTTTCTGTAATTCCAGAATTGATCAAAGTTAAAGAGTACATATAACTCCAAATCAATTTTTAATGTGATTTGAAATATGTATCTTATGCAAAGCAACTTAGAATTCTGGAAAAAACAAGGCTAAATCGTGAGCAAAACAATCAGAGTTCAAAATGGCATGGAGGCACCTTTGTGCTAAATGGCTGCAGATCTCAGCTCTATGCTAGCCCTGAATGGACAGGAAACAGCTGGTTGGGCAGGGAGCAATCTGAAAAGCTGCCACTGTCCCTTAGAAGCTGGGACCTTCTGCTGTTACTGCATGGGAAATGGGGGATGGGACATCCAGAACGGGAGCAGGAAGATGCTGACTCTGCACAGAGTTCCCTTCATCTGCCAGCCTGGTTAGTGCAACTGAGGTTCTGCATCTTTACTTTGGACCCCTTAAATGTTTCAGGCGGTTCTTGCACTTACTGCCTTATAAAAACGTGCTCTTTGCACAGCCTCACATCATCAAATCAATTCAGTTGTACTTAGTGTAGCTGTGTGATTTTGCTAATCGTTCATTTTTATTTAACTTCTCTCAGACTCACCTTTGTATGTAAGAGTTGTTCACTCCCCTGTGATCCAAATCATGGCTTAGAGTTGCTATTAGCAGCGCCAGTGTTTCTAAGTCAGTCAGTTTGCTCTGTGTGTGAAGAGTAATATAAAAAGTGAGTTAGTTTTGTTTTTCTCCTAGGAAAATGTCCCCCGGTGCTTGCTTTCCCCCTCAAACTAGAGAAAATTGAAAGCTTTACTTTCAGTGCTGTTCTGACTCCAGAATCTAGGACATGAAAATCAGTGTGGAGTGAATCCAAAGTAGTTAGGAATAAAACAATTTATGGAAATTACACTAGAGATGGAATGGATGGAAAAATAGCAAGCAAGCTATCAGGATCATCAGGGATTGCTAGACTGCACACAGAGCAAACTACCATGCCCTTCAGTGCAGAAGGAATATGAAAGCCCTTGCCTTTGTCTATTCCAGCACCTTTTGTCTTGTTTTTTTGAGTGAGACTGAGTTTGTAGAAGGGAGTCTCTCATCATTATTGGTACTGGAGTTTGGTCTACAAAAAGGATTTATTTATTCTCTCAGAAGTGCTTACTGTAAAATAATATAAATCAGTTGTTTACAATTGTCTGTAATAAAACTAAAGAACTGCATTCATGCAGAATGAACAGAAGCAGTTTGCTTTCTTCAAAAATATAAACCCAAAACTTACAAACGTATGGAAGAAAAATCTTGAATTGTTGTCTTTTTTAAGTATGACCTAGCCCTTCTGTATTTGTAATAATGAACTGCTAGGTTGCTTTTAACGTTATTATTATGTGTCCTTTAAGTGGAAGGTTGAAACACTGCTCAAAAGCATTGAAATGAGTATTTAAAGCTGTACTCAGCTTCTCTGTTTGAGCTTCAAATATTTCCTGTCGAATTCTATAGGGAAACGCCCTGAAATAAGGTCAGTCCTTATCTTCTCCACCTTTTTCACTTGCTTAAGCACAAGCATTAACTTAAAAAAGGATATAATCATTTATGTGCCTTGTATGAGATACTCTCATTGGGAATCTAGGGGATTTAACTGAAACAGGGTACATAAGAACACAAGAATTTTACAAACCATGCCCGTAAAGCCCCAAGTTTTTAGCAGAAAGATTTGGATTACAGTGCAATAGGACAGAATGATGAACATCTTACTGACATGAGAATCAGAACCATCTGTCTTATATAAATTGTTTAGCTAGAAGGGTCTTATAAGTAGAAACAGGAAAATGTACCTGAATTTTACCAGACTTTAAAGCAGCAAACATGCACTGGGCTGTGTTAAAGGCATGTCTCCAGTTGTGATAAGCAACATTTTTCCGGTAATTTTTCTTTACACTTAAAATCCATCTGCAGAGAACCTTTAAGAAACAGCATCACACAGTAAGCTGTACAAATGTATCAGAAATCCATTCTTCTTGTGCAAACAAAACTGTAACATACTTGGAACTATGAACGTAGATAAAAATATGCTTCCAGCTACTAGTTCAGCCTCTCACTGAGTAAGTGATACTTGTAGGTTTGTGTTTTTATTGCTAATAGCTAAATCTTGATTCAGATGCACTGCTGCTAATTCAGATACTGAATTACACTGAGCTGACTGGGAGAAAAAAAAATCCGTGGTTGTAACAACATATCTGATACTGAAAATTATTTTTTTTAACTACAGATTTCTTCCAAGAGCTGTTTTGATAAGTAACATGTGGCTTTTTCCTCATATCAGCTTGTCAAAAGACAAGCAGAATTGGACTTTGGAAAGCAAGTCAGAGAGCGATGACTATATTCTTGGGTAATATTTTTGTATGCAGTTTTACAAGCTGTGGGCTATACTGCTAAGAAAGTAGAAGGTTTTGACATGCACTAGAACAGGTCCCTTGGCTTGAATGGATACAGCCCATACTGCTCCATGTTAAATGCTGGCTGAGGATCTAGCCTTTGGTTTGTGGGTGAAAAGTTTTAGTGCTTCTAGTGAAAGACGTTATGCTGACAGAATGAGAATCCAGTATCATTCATTCACACAGATGATTCCACACAGACAGAAGCAGCAGCATCCTCTGCCCTCCCACTGCTAGAGAGGAGCGATAGGTTACTACCAGTTTTCTTTAGCTCTTTTATGGAAAGTTCAAAGTGTAGCTTCAAAGCTGTCAGTGTTCTCTTGCTTCTATGAAGATATGTCATGATGTGTCTGTTGTCCTGGTGTTATTTGGATTTTGCAAAACCATTACAATTGCTCCAGTAGGAACTAGAAGCCCACCCTTTATTCGACTGCCTCATTCTGGAGCAGCTCTCCTATAAGGACAGGCTACAAGAGTTGTAGCTCTTCAGCCTGAGAAGAGAAGGTTTCCAAGAGACTTTATAGTAGCCTTCCAGTACCTGAAGGGGGCCTACAGGAAGGCTGGGGAGGGACTATTGACAAGGTCTTGCAATGCCAGGACGAGGGGCAATGGGTTTAAACTGGCAGAGGGAAGATTTAGACTGGATGTTAGGAGGAAGTTCTTTACAGTGAGGGTGGTGAGACACTGGCACAGGTTGCCCAGGGAGGTCGTGGCTGCTCCCTCCCTGGAGGTGTTCAAGGCCAGGCTGAACGAGGCCTTGAGTGACCTGTACTAGTGGGAGGTGTCCCTGCCTATGGCAGGGGGTTGGAACTGGATGATCCTTGAGGTCCCTTCCAACCTTACCATTCTATGATTCTCTTTCTTCTGCTGGGACATACCCCTTAAGGAAGTACAAGTTCTTGGGCTTACTACAAAGGGAAAACTAAGTACTGGGATATTCCAGAGATCAGAGTACAGTATTCCTTTGGGCTCCCTTCAACACTAGTAATCCAAAGTGCTCTGTAAAGTGATGATCTTGAAAATAAATACATTTTATGAATTTGTAAGCAAGCTGAGGACAAATCCCAGTACTGGCCACTTGATATGCCTTCATAGTTTGCTAACTACTTTTTAGTATTGATTTCTAATTACATTTACTATAGGCTCACTTCACTTTTCTTCTGATTTTCTAATACTCAAGCTGTCTCTTTCTGTGAAGCAGCATTTGACAGCATTCTTACCTCATGCTTCATTTGGAAATTTTGCACCAAGTTGAGGTCTGTGAACATTCGAATTGTACAGAGTGTTGTTTCGTAATCTGAGAGCTCAAAATCACTGAAGTTGAAGTCAGTTAGGTTGAGAGATTGTGCAGATGGTACTACAGCAGCCTAGAGAAGAATAAGAGAACACAACTTAGCACTAGGAAAGAGAAAGCATAACATAAACATCTGCTTTTTCCACACAGAAGTAGTAAGATGCTAAATGTTACCTTCAGATTATACTGATGGTTACTTCTTATCTTTCTGTAACCTTTCTTGTTTAACTTGATTTCATTAGGTTTAATACACACTTTTCCATAGATCAAGAGAACAAGGAAAGGATTACCTGGTCAGTCTGTTAGCCAAATCACCCACAGCAGATTGTAACCAGGAGAAATGTGTGAATGTATGAAACTGGGAGATTGAGAAAATAAGGTAGTGAAGTTTCTATGGATATGAAGACATCAAAATCTGTAACTGTTGACATTCTTCTAAAAATTGTGAGGAAAGAGATGTCAGTAGAGCAGAATTCCTAACAGAACCCACACTGAGTGCTGTGGTAGTCAGAACATGTCCACAGGTGGAGCTTTCTCAGGGCTAGAAACTGGAAAAATGAAGATACACCTGTGATCTTTAAAACCTTTGAACAATGGTGTTGAAGTCACTTGTGTCCTAGAAAGCTGAGACACTGATAAGGAAGCCTGTATCACAACCTACAGCACTATGACATGTAGCATGCCAGACGGCTCTCTCCAGAACTACATGTACCAATCTCTGCTCCATATGTTTGCTGTTATCTTTCCTGTGTGTCAGAATCAGAACATCCTGAAAGATTAGAAAAGTTGTATTTACACAAGAAAAAAAAAATACCCACATTCCTACACATTTCTTGTGCCAGTAATTTAGTGTCACTCCATTTGGATTCATGTGGTATTTCACCTACAAGAACCACCCCTTGTATGTTCAGTGGAAAACAATGCAACCATTCAGGAACTCTAATGGCATAATTCTGAAAAACTGCAACTGCAGGCTGGTGTTTCATGAGGAAAGGGGCTGGAGGGACAAGGGAGAAGCTCAACAGAATACCTCAGGCCTGTGTAGTAACTTTATTCATAATTTATCTCTCCCTGCCGCGATGTCCTGCCTTTGACAGGCACAACATTTCATTTCAGCTGAGACAAAAAACCCTCTATACACTCTATAGCTATTCAAGTGTTAACTGGATTAGAGATTTCCTGTTTGACTTACTGAAGCCAATAGAGCCATCTGCTCCCCATGCAAGTTCATTAGCTATTTTAATTTCAAGTTACTGAGGAATGACCAGCTTTTGTAGGTGCTCACCAAACTACAACCTCTTGCTCAGTTTCTCCACCTGGTCTCCATGCTGGTCTTGCCTCTTTATTAATGGGCAGCTGTGTGGTAGGACAAGGGTTCAAAATCTGTGTGACACTGACCATTCTCAAACTATCCTTTATCTTCAGCCTTGTTCTGTGGCACCTCACTAGTCCAGTCCAGTCCCATACTACCAGCATGTGGTCCCTTATGCCTACCTTCCTCTCCATTCCTCCATCTCTCTCATTTTTCTTTTGTAGGGCAGGAGCAATCCTATTTCCTCAGATAGTCTGCTCCAACAGAAAACTGGAGAGACTAAGCACAGGCTGTATTTTGAACTATACTTGCAATTGCAATTGTAGTTATTCCTTAGGCAGTGGTTTCTAAACACAGAATTAAACAGGACATTTTCATGGAAAAGTAACTATTAAAAAAAAAAAAAAAAGTTGCATTAACAATTAAATACAGAACTTCTGTGTAAGGGCATAAACTGCACTCATACTTGAGATGCTGGAAAGGCACCAAACATATAAAATATACAACACTCAGAGTTAGCTGCAGAAAGAAGAGTTCTCAACATTTTGCATCTAAAATACTTCATCGCTGTGAGTTGATACTAACGCTGCATCAGCTAATTCCTGTCACTTGAACCCCTGAGGTTCTCCTGTAACTGCAGCTCCCTGTGTCTCCCGTTGTAGGCATTGTAACATTTTGGTTTTGTGTGACATAACTCAGGAACTGCTCAGTTTAAGCTTTGCTGCAGTTTTTATTTCCGGAAGATGCACTTCTGTGTGCTTAGGGATTAGATCTGGGTAAAGACTGCCCATTGCTGTATTAATGCAGTGTTTCTAAAGTAATAGTAAAAAATTCAATTACCACTGTTACCTGCAGCTCCCTCGTTTCCTCCTCAGCAGCAGAAGCATGGTAGGAGAGAACCTACAGAAAGAGAAGAACAACCCTTGGTACAAACAAAAGAGCAATGTCATAAAGATGTATTTTTCCTAAAGCAGAATTTTCAGCTCGCATCAGCATTGCATTTGCTGATGAAATACAGTGCAGGGCCCACACTGGTTTTAAGGGAGCTCAATGAAACCATGAGGTATCTGCAGCTTTCACAAACCTCCCACAGCACAAAATCATCCTGAGATAATTAGGCCACAAAAACATAGCTTCTATAAAAGAGCAAAGAACTCCGATTTTCTCTTTGGAAAGTTTTCATGCCCCACTTGCAAAGACAAATAATACATGAATGTAACAGCTATAATTACAAGCCTGACATTGTTGCCATAATAATCTTTACAGGAGTTTATTCAGACATAAAATTAAGTTTTGCCCTAACTGTAACTTGGCAAGAAAGTCTGAAAGACAGTAAGCTTGTTTTAAATAAATAAAAGAAGCTCCTATTTAGCTGCCGAGAACACAGCACGTGAAAATGTTATGGAGGATTTTTAGCAACTAGAGACTGACTTTTGTTGTAAAGAAGCCATCTTATACACTAATTTATAATCTGCCTGGATTTTCTGTATTATCTATAAAGCGTTACAGTAGGAGAGAGAATTGCTATTTTGCTAGATAAACAAACAGTTCACTTTTGAAAGCAGCGAAATTACATTGACAATAATATTACCACCTTTTTATTTAACATGACTTAATACAGGTTTATTTGAGTTCTTTTAGAGGTTATGGGGTGCATAATCCCCAGTTTAGGAATTCTGCAAACACTCTGTTTACATAATGACTGTTAGATCCAAAATCTACAAATTTTTCACTTTCAGCTTCCAGTTATCGCTGAGCAATTCAGCTTCTCAGGCTAAAGCTGGTTTAAAGTATTAAACTTAACAGTAGCTAATTGAAAGATGAGACCATAGAATCATAGAATGGTAAGGTTGGAAGGGACCTCAAGGATCATCTAGTTCCAACCCCCTGCCATAGGCAGGGACACCTCCCACTAGTACAGGTTACTCAAGGCCTCGTCCAACCTGGCCTTCAGCACCTCCAGGGAGGGAGTATCCACAACCTCCCTGGGCAACCAGATGACATTCATCCTGATAGATTTTGATGGTGTCTGAGGAAACTGCTGAAAACCTACAATAATGCTGCTGTTACTCCACGAATTGGTTTGTCTGAAGGACAGAGCCAAAATCATCACAGAAAGCCTCAGATAAGAAAGCCCCTAATCCCCCAAACCATTTCCTCTGCCTAGGCAAGAGAACAAACCCACTGCATTGCCAATGTGTAGCCTCATGGAGAGGAACAGACTGATTCAGCTCACCACCGAATCTCATGAGTAAAGTTAAAATACAATACCAATAAAAGAGTCTCCTGGCAGATAGGGAAAAAAAACAGAAAAATTCCTGTGCAACTGAACAGGCCAGCTGTTGTTCTCCTGGGGGAGAGTGACTTCTGTTCAGCATCCATGTGAGTAGCTGTACTTCCATGTAGAACAGACAGGGTCTGGAGAATATTCTGATCTGTTTAGGACTAATTAAGGACCACCTAGATTTTGGGCTCACCTCTAATGTTACCATCTGTTTGGCCATGGCTCTTTCTACAGCTTCATACATCTGTGTATTCTGGATGCCCAAGCCACAAAAGATGACAAATGCTTCCAGGAATTGTTCATCATTTCTGTTGAAAGCTTTGATTTTGCCTGAGTTTTCTTCCATCTTATTCACAAGTTGGCAAACCCCTATGCCAGGATATAGAAATTAGAAGAAGTGACACACAGAACTCCCAATATATGACATACTGTAAAGAACATAAAAAAACAAAAAGAGTCTAGAACAGTTTAGCCTACAGTGGAAAGAAACCACTAATATACATTAAAGTGACACAGAGGAGCGCCGTAGGATTTCCCCCCAAAATTTTTAAGAGTAATTTCACTGTATTAAAGAACACAATATATGACTATGTAGACTTGAAAGTATTGATTAGGATTTGTAAATCAAAAAAAGGTAGGGCTTTACAGACTTGATTATCTTGTGAAATTCTAGGGTCATTTTCATCCTCACTTCTATTATTAGTAGTATTCTAGACTGATTTAATCCCTAAAGACAATTTGTCCTTTGGAGGCTAATTAAATTTCTGTAGTCATTCCAAAGGAACATTTATGAAAGTCAGAACAGTGGTACACGGAGCTTTTACTTCCTTACTTGAGTCAGTGCTGGAAATCTTGTGAAATAAATGAACTAAACAGGGAACAGCCAAGTTGAGGCTCAAAGCTTAAGTATAGGCACCGAGTCAATGAAGGTGTGATTGAATTACAGCCTGCTCCAAGGACTCATTGAAAAGCATCTTACTGAATTCAATTGGTTAGGTTCAAACTTGTTCGTAGTTGCATCTGTTTTTCTGTTCAGAACATCTGGACTTAATCTGCCACAAAAGGTCTGATTGGTAATTTCTGCCAAACCTTGCTGCAGCTTAAATCCCTGACAGCACTTAAGCAGAGGAAATCCACATGTATACCTAGTTTTACCGTAGCAATTTCTGCCAAGGAATCAGAATATCAATTAAAGCAGCTGCATTTTAAGTATGTGTTGATTTTGGACGAAATTGCTGTGGGGGTGACTATTGTCTGAAGTGAATCCAAATGTTCTCTCACTCTCCTAAGTGTTAGTACTAACAGTTCCAGGCATAAAAGCTAGCATTTCTCTGGCCAACCGCAAGTAATTATCCCAGTGAAAACAGCAGCTTCAAGCTAAAAATTCTGAGAGAATTTGCTAAATTAAAAGTCTTTGTTTTCTATAAACCAGTGTTACATACTGGTTTGTATACTTGAGGTGCTCTGTGAAGAACATTTTGCAGGGGAAAGAGTAAAATATTAAATATGTGCTCAGCCAGCAAAAGAGAAGACAACCATTTAGCATGGTGTTTCCAGATACTTAATAGCTTTTACATTTTCTTGCATCAGCAGAGCTACTCCTAATTAACACAGGCTATATACAGAATCTGGACGCCTTACACTTCACCATAAGGTCAGGGAGGTTGGATTTGCTCTCTGCTTATGGGTAGGGAAGAAATTATAATCTACCAACAGTGAACATAATCAGCAGCTACTGTAAGGTCTTGCCAGTGCTAAACATTTTCTGTATGAAAGGATTTCCAGCATTTTATTACACCATATGTACAGACTAAAAAAAGCTCATTAATAATTTTAATTAAAAGAGCAAAAAAGTCTTTGAGGGAGCAAATGTCCGTCTTCCCCGATCCAGTAGGTAGAAAAAACTAAGAAAAAGAATGATCACACACATGCAAACATATTTTTAGAAGAGCACTGGCCTTGCATGTACAAGTGTTAATGTCTGTTGAGAAAGTAATGCTGTCCTGTTTCCAAATTGCTTCTGTGTGAGGAACTTACATTAGTATGAGAGTCTCCTCTGAAGAGATCAGTAAAATAATATAACTGTAGCTGTAAACAACATGTTGTGGCAGGATTCTGAACATCAATGGACTGAGATGACTAGATACTTGAATGATACTAAAATTAGATAATGCCAGCAGGTCCTTATCTGCTGGCATCTGCTTCACTAACAAGATTAATTTTCTCTGGGAAAAAGAAGCTAACTTATCCAACTCTAGAGGAAAATCTCATGAAACTTGCTTTCAGGTCTCTCTTTAGTACTGTTTATGACATTTTAATTATTTCCGTGGCAACTGTGGTGTAATGAATGTACTATTGAGACTCAGCAGAGAACAAGCCACAAAAACAAAGGAATTCTTGTAAGACACATCATTTGGGTGCACATGAATGCTTCAGATAAAAGCAGACACCTCCAAAGGATAATTTGTAGCACCAAAGCTGCACAGCAGCTAGCATGGATCTTTCTGCAGCTGAGTCTTATCTGAGGAGACTGTGCAGTTCAGCTTGCTCTTCCACTGTGCCCTAAAAGCCCAGCATTACAGACAGCTCAGGCCTCAAAACCTTATTTACTGATTTATGTCTTCCTTCCACTGCCTTGTAAAAGAACTTCACAAGCCACAGTAGTAACGGACTCTCTGAAAAGGAAGCAATGAAAATAATTTTACTTAGAGAAAGTTTTTGAATGCAGAAAAGCTACCAAATGGTGAATTATCACAGGAGTGTTGTAGATATTCGGAACTTATTAGGTAAGCAACTTCGAGGTTGCAGTGGACTTACTACTCAAAACCAGGGTAATTAATGATCTTTTACCCTGGTCTGAGATTCCATGTTGCTGAGATTTTACTGTCAAGCACAAAAATATTTCTGCAAGATGTATATAAATATATTTTTCAAGATACCTACCTATCACTTTATTCTTTTTCCCATTTTTTATTGGTGTACACAGCAAACTCTTTATGCGTTGACTTTCATCTTCTGCATTGTCATTCTGTTAAACAAAACAAATAATGCAGTTTTAAAGACTAACGTTCAAGTGGCTGAAGTAAAAAAGGCTGTGGATCTGGGATCTATAACTACTCTTGGCTCTTACAGAGTTTGCACCTATCTGGGTGGTCTAATAAAAACTGTGTCTGATACAGGCTCTAGTGAATGGCAATACAGGTATTGATGGAATCTTCATTCAGTGGGAGTTTGGAGTGACTGTGCAATTGTGCTAATTAAATCTACAACTTTTCACCAAGACAGTGTGTTCCACTCAGTGCAGATGCAAAGAGATTTGATGGGCTTTGGGACACCTTTTTACCCTCATCAGGGGACCAATCTGTCCCCTTCCCAGCAGGTCCCATCACTTGCAATATGGTATTGTAAAGAACAGATGGCATAAAAGTAGAATAACTACATGACATTAAGCTAACTGTGTACTTGTGGCACTAAAATTTTGGATTGTTTGAGATGCCTTGATTAATCCACAAACACAATGAAAGGAGGCTTAGTGGAAACCAAATTATGATTCAAAGAATTAACCACCAACTAGGTCTTCCAAAGACCTTTTATCATGTCTCATGCTCCAAGATAACAGAATTGATCGGGAGTGGGGGTGAGATTAAAGAGTGGAATAATTTTTCCAAATACCCGGTGAGAAAAGGACATCTGCTCTGACTGCTCCTAAAATAAAGTGAAGCACATTTAGTCCACTCTAATTGTCTGTGAGACAGACATAAAGGGATATACACTACCACATCAAAAGATTATTTTCTGGGCTTTAGTTTAGCTTGTTGGGGTTTTTTTCTGTTTTCACTTTGCTGTCTGGTGCTGTGCAAGGATTGTAAACAGTTTCTCTACAGTCAGATGCACAAGAACTCTAATGCTTACAGGTGGCAAGAGGAGATGTGATTCTTGAAAGAAAATATTAAAAGATTGCATCATGTCAGATACTTTGACTTCAGGTATTTAAGTGCCACTACTTTAACAGCAGCCCATTATCAAGAGGCCATGTGGAATAACTGAAGAGAAGGATGTGTTGTCTCCTGAACTGTGACATACCTGTGAAATCAGCTGTAAAAAAAGATGTAAGAATCAGTATTTCTCCCTAGACCTCTCTGGTAAGGGCAGCTGAGAAACAAAGTCAAGCTTGCATGAAAATTGGTTTATGGCTACCCTGACAAAAACCTACTCTTTTGTGGTGAAGTTCAGATACTCTGAAAGTCAAACTGGTCTGTAGTGGAGAAAAGACCACAATGCGTAATGCCTGTGCCAGTATGAATGGACAGGAAGGGGATTAAGGAGAAACATGCTTAAATGCCTTTAAGGAGTCTTGTAGATACTTGACTTTTGTCTTCACTGCACTCTTTGTTGGTTCAGGGGAGAACACATTACTGCTGAAGCTCAGCATCTGTCCTTGTAAGTACCCTGGAGCTGAGGCAGGCAATAACACAGCTCTTACAGGCTAGGTAGCTGAGGCCACCAAAGCATTTGTAAAGCACAAAGTTATTTCCATAAGATAAGTGAACATGCTATTGAATATCCTCTAAAGAAAGAGGCAAGCCAGGGTTTTTAGGGGGTACACTTGGGATTTCCCTCCTGTCAGGGTTCATCAGATTTCAAAACATTTAGCCTGCAGCCCTGCCTTAAGACTTCCCCTTACACAGTGGTGGAGATGCAGCAACTGTGTGTTGAAAAACATTATGTAAAAATTGATCTAGTAGTACTATATTTTATTTTTATGACTTTCTTTCACATGCATAAGGTATGTCGTCTAGATTCCAGGGGAAAAATGCAAAAGAACTCCAGTCCTACTGACAAAGTGAAAGACCCGTTTCAGACAAGCAGTTGTTTAGATGACTCTCCAGGTATTTGCTTTATTTTCAAATGTCTTCAGAACAGTCACTGTTCAAGTAACACCTGTCCAATTCTGCTTGCACTTCCACCCCTGCAGTTAAGATAGCTTTGGGCCCTGTACTGCGCAACAGTGAGCATTCAATTCCTGTGTTGCTCAATCCTTCATTGAGACTCACTCCAGAACATCCATAAAACCTTGCACAGCGGAAAAGGAAAGTAACATAGCTCCCCACCATGAACCTGTCTCTTCTTCCCACTTACTGGAACAATCACACTTGAACACTTTTTCAATGTGCATTTCAGAACAGAGTTTGGTAAAAAGCTCTCTGCTGGTCATAAGTCTCTTCTCTCTTATTACCCTCTCCCCGAGTCTCTCTAGCCAACAAGCCTAAATACAGCAGGAGCAGACATCTTTTAAATTTCTGCATTGACAGAATGCCAAACTACAAGTTTGCTTTTTTTTGGTGATGACTTTGAAGGTCATGCAGGTGTAATCTGAGTCTTGCCAAGTGACCTTCACTCCTAAATCTTCCAGAGAAAGGTTTAATTGTTGTTTCTCCAAAACAGCAAAGAGCTTGCATCTATAACATCAACCTTTGCCAGAACAAGAAGGGAAAGGGCAGGATAAAAGGGAAGGAGCTTCTGAGAGCCTCCCAACACCTGCAGTACACTACCAAGGATTACTGTGGAAACCTCCTACTGATCTTCACTTCAGTGTTTTTTGCTCAGAACACATTGCCAGCTCTCCACTGTAGGGATAAATCCCTCCCTTGGTTTGCTGTGTCAATATTGGACCTTTTCTTCCCAGATAATGAACTTTATCAAGCAAATGTACCTTGCTTTATCTTTGTGTCATTCTAAATGCTGTGGCCATTATATTAATAGAAATAATAAGGGAAAAACAAACAAACAAAAAAGTTTGAAAGGTAAGCAGGAAAACATTTTCCATTTCTGAATTTCAAATCTAATCTTATTTTACTTACTGTCCAGGGAAATCTCCTATCCTTGCAGACATCTGGGATGTTGAGAGGCTCCATCGTGTTCTTGACATACTGAGCATACATATAATTGATTTTGTTTGTATCATATTCCCTGAAGGATACAGCAGCATTATTAGGATGTGCTTAGTAAGAAAATGGGACATTTTGTTATGCAAAGCAGACAATTGGCATGTCTTTCCTGTTTGAGGAAAGGATATAAGCAATAGATACATAACAGAGTTGAGTTCAAGTTCCACATTTTAGTCCAGCCGTCATCACAAAATGGCAGAGTGGATTGATTTATGCATTCCACCTTTAACATTCAACAATATTAACACTGAACAACAAACTTAATAAATAAATCACTACAACTTATACAGATGAAGAATAACAAATAAAATGACTGGGTTTATATTGAAACAAGCTTCTTGAAAACTCCATTTACAGATCTGACACCCCTGAAGAATCAATACTGGATGAAATTCACATATATTTTAAATGGAGTGCAGCGGATAACATTGGTGAATTCTCTTCTTCTAAGTCTTTTTCAAATCTGTTCTAAAAGTAAAGGCACAATCAGTTTCCTGGGGATTCTGTTACTGGAATAGAACTGTTTATTCCAATCAGGATCTAAACTATATTTACAGAATCAATCACCTGCACTTTTTTAGCCACAATGTATTTAATTAAGGCGTTTCAGTTCTCCCGGACACTTTGTCTGGTTTGGAGGAAGGCATATGTCCTAATAATAACCCCAGTCCTATCAAGCTTCTGTAGTTTCCCTCTGACATTTGACTGTAGTTGTCCTTCTGGTGCAAGGATGTTCGCAGTGCTGGAGGAGGGGAATTACTCTTGCATTATTTCACAAGCTTGGTTACATGAGGCAATGCCCCGCAGTTCTGAAAACCAGTCAGATTTGGGGTTTGACTCAGAGTCCTTGATTACATAATAAGCCTGAAATTTTGTTATGTAAAGTGGTAGTTCTGATCTAAGCTGTGTCATTCTATTTCTGCCATTGCACAAAACTATGCACTCCAAGCACAGCAGAACTTCTGACTCCAGTGGTTGAGCATAAAATTTTGCTGTCTCATGAACAAGATTCAGGTATGCAATTAGGCCTCTAAGATGCCTTCCTTATCAGTCATGAGAAATAATTTACTGATGGCCCACGCAAGCAGTAGATTACATTTGGAGTCAATTAACTAGTAACCAGGAAAGGAATAATGAATAGGAAGGTGAAATTAATTGTTACCATTCCCATAGTGAGAAAAGGAGGCAAACAGGAACTTTCTCTGTCTCACTGTGATCTTACTAGCCAGCCGTGCCTCTGAACTGCCTGGCTGTATATTGTCTAAAATCATGATACGGCTCAACAGCTTTTAGTTAACTGCTCAAGCCACACACTTTGGACATAATTTTCTAATAGGTGGAGTTAAATTTAATATAATAAATGTTCACTGCAAGAAAAAGATCAAAGGGGTATTGAAATCTCCATTTCCTCTCTGCAGACTATCTGTGGTAAAGCACTTTATATGCAGCTGTGTCTCACTCTTCAGCAATATTTGAAACAACTGTTTTTGATGATAGAGAAAGGTAATGGAAACACTAATTTTATCACTTCTTTATCACAAGTTCAGGCTAACTTTGGAACTGTTTCATCTGCATACTTCAATTCAACTATTTCAGTATCTTCCCCTCCCTCCCAGTTGAAGTTCTTAATGGTTTCTCAAAAATGACTGAACATTAGAACTTTAGGACTTTTTTCAGCCAGCTCTCCCTATCTATGAAATAAGGATTAAAATCATAAATAGAATCAGTATCTATTAATGTGGATATGTCTACACCATGACAGACATATAGGCAAATTTCTTACAGGTTAGCTGGAGAGCAGCCCACCAACTTACATTTTTGCTTCTCACTATTGTACATCTCCACAGCTCAGGCTGCAATGCAGCCTTGTACTTAGACCTGAAAAAGTGAAGAATCAGGCCCTACTTCCCTATTCTGGTCAGTCTGACCCTTTTGAATTTGTCTCTGTACATTCCAGGGCAAAACCTGCTCTCTAAAAGCACCAGTAATACATGGCACCCTGTGGAAATAAGGTCTCTTGTAAGCATATCTTCAGCATTCTCCTGGAATGAACAAAAGTTTCAATTAATTGGTTTACCTCTTCAGATTTTCAGCTGAATCTTCTAATTGCTCAGATTCCATGTGAAACACACTAGAAAATGAATCCTGGAATACCAAGAGGATATTTTAATATACAGGTGTGCAAAGCTGTTGTAAGTTAGAAGAGTGGCATTCATGAAAACCTTCTTGCACTTAACCAAAACCTGTTTTGCAGTAAAGCCTAAAGATATTTTACTTCATTTCTAATCTAGCAGCAAGCGTACAGGATCCTACCAGAAAAATATCTTTTGATACAACTTTTAAATACAATTGAAGTGTCTTGAATCTCTATTGATCACTCTGAGAAGAACTGCCAGAGTTTACAAGCTGCACCAAATATATCTGTCTGCACAGAGAGAACAGAGGGAAGCCCCCACTGCCCCCAGGCAGCAAGCACTTCTGCCTTTAGACAACCACCACACTCACAGAACAATCTTCATCCACAATGAAGATGGTACACCTCTGCACTTGCATGAAGGATATGATAGTGGCAGCTATCTTCTTCAGAATCACTTCCAAAGACTGCTGCTCTTCAAAGATCAGACTGGCAAGATCAAGAAGCACCTGAGAAAAAGGAATTTTATGAAATTTTGACTAATTGTGTTTTAATCGATAATTATCATTACTACTGTCTTTGGTTCTTTTCCCCTTCCCTAATCAAAGAAGTCAGCATGTTTGTCTGCAACAAATGTAAGTTTTGTCTCTCACCCAGACTTCAAGGCAATAGTAAGTAATAGCCAGTTTGACAATTTTGGTGGAAGAAATAAATAGCATAGTTAGCTGTCTGATGCTTTTGGTCAGAGTGACAGAACAGATCTTAACAGTTCATCAAATGAAACCTGAAAAGCCAGAAAACACACACCTATTTGTGCTTGGGAAACTTAACAGTTTTTAACAGATCCTAATGAACTCATTTGGTGAAAACATCATTTAGATACAATCTGCTGTATCTCAGAGCTGCTGCCAAAGGACTCAGCTGCTCAGATGTGCTCATACTCTATTCCTTTTATCCTCACAAGAAGCATGGAGCCAATTCAAAAACTTTGGCCAGCTTTGTACCAATTTACAAACTCTGATAGTCGCTTGGAAACTCAGATCTACCAGAAAATTTTTGAAACAACTGCTGCCTAGTTGTTTCTCCAAAGCCTTTTTATACCACGTGTGTCAGACATATTCACCTGTCATATGCATGAATAACCCATCAGTTATAAAGATGGCTGAAAACTAGATTTTTAATTATGAGAAGGAATTCCAGCTTTTCATTGCTGGAATTACGGTTAGTGGCTGTTTATAGTTGTAACAGGCTCAAAGAGCAATTTCTCTAACCCATACTGTTCTGTGGCAATAATTCTATCTGAAATTTCTGGAGAGTATTCCATACCTCTGGTTGTATAAACTGTTCAGTAAGCCACAGGATAACTTCAGGCAATATCAGGTATCTTGATATGGAATGAATGTTCTGACATAACTTTTCTTGCAGCCCAAGATGGAATGTGCCCAGCTACTTTTCCATGCAGTTAGTTACAGCTTCATCAGAGATGCACAGCATTCAGTTAGAGCACATAAAAATAGCCAGGGAATAACTGCCATGTGAGACACACCAGAAGCAGGCACCAATTACCAGCTAACCATGGCAATTTCTGTATCCCTGGGACAAACCTGTTGAGCGTACCTGATTACGCCTGTTCTCAAGCAAAGATGTCTCATACAGCTGGGCGTTGTGAAGAACAATGCCACAGAATGCCAGATATGCAGCAAAATCCTGAAGGCAAATGAACATCAACACCTCATGAGGATATGTCATCTTAACTCTACTCAAAGATAAGATACTGCAATTCTTCGTTTTTGCAGCATCACGGAGTTGGAGGAGACCTTCAAGATCTCACAGTCCAACTCTTGACCCAGCACTGAAGGGCCAACACAAACCCTTGTCCCTAAGCACCAGATGCACACACTGTTTAAACACCTCTAGGGACGATGACTCCACCACTGCCCTGGGCAGAACCTTCCAAAGTTTGACAACCCTTTCAGCCAGTAAATACTTCCTAATACCCAGCCTAAACATTCCCTGGTGCAGTTTGTAACCATTTCTTCCAGTTGTGACTTCCCACCAAGAGAGGGTGGCCCCCTCCTCATTCCAACTTCCCTTCAGGTAGCTCAGCCTCCTCTTCTCCACACTGAACAACCCCAGCTTGCTCAGCCGCTCCTCAAAGGATGTGTGCTCAGGACTCTTCACAAACCTCACTGCCCTTCTCTGGACGTGTTCCAACACCTTGATTTCCTTCCTTTAGTGAGGGGTCCAGAACTGAACACAGTACTCAAGACGTGACCTCACCAGTGCTGAGAACAGCACTTACACAAGCCAGGATGCCACTGGCCTTCCTTGGACACGTGGGCACACTGGTGACTGGTGTTCAGTTGACCAACAACTACTACCCCCCCAAGGTGCCTCTTCGCTCTTCGAGCTTCACCTTTGCAACCACACATTCCCAAGTCTTCATTTTGAAGAATTAATTAGTCTTTTACACATATTCAGGGTGATGGTGTTTGGGTTTTTTTCAGTTACTCATCACTCATTTCCTTTAATACTCAACGAGTTTATCCTGATAAAAGTAGGATTGACATAAGAAGCAGATCATAGGAATCATCTCATTTTTTCATCAGTACTTATTATATCTAGAAAAACTGCATGCAGACAATTTTTTTTCATGAGTGTTGAGTTCTACAGCCTGAATGCAGCCTGGTTTATTGCTACACCAATCTTAATGGGAAGACTGGGAATGTTTGGAAATCAACAGCAGTGTCAGAGTTTGTCAGACAATGCATTTCAGTGGAGTAATAGTCCTGGGTTTGAGAGATGTATGGGAGATACCATTCTGATCCAGAAATTAAACTATTGCACATCCATGTTTCCCATGGCCTCATAAAGAAAGAAATTTACAGTATTACCAGGACTTTCTGCTTCTTCAGATGTGTTTAATTTTTAATAACTTAAAAATTTCTGGTAAGCATTAAAAGTAACAACATATCTGTCCCCTGTTGCCCTGTGAAAACGAGAGGCATTTCTGTCCGGCTTTTATACCTTTTCATCTTGCTCAGTGAAAGTGCCGCCAATTCCAGATCTCTTATTGATTGCTTGAGCCACACCAACAACCTAGTGCATTCAAAACAGAGTAATTAGATAGCTTTTAGGAGTCTGTTACTGGTTTCTGTTTCTGATACATTTATAGAAAACAGCTACAGGTATTCATTTGGTTGGCCTTTGGATAACAGAAGATATTTAAGCTTGTTTTTCCCTAATATTCATGTTACAGATAGCTGAGCATGAACCTAAAATATCCAAGAAAAAAAAAAATTACATGAATCCTGCACTTCCTTATAGTTACACTATGCATGTTTAAATGGCTGCATCTCAGCCTGTGCTAGGATCAGTAAATCTGCTGTGCAGTACACTCAGAGACTAAGATGTGCAAGCTCAGATGAATCCCACCTAGCTGGGTATAATATGGAAGGGTGTGAGCTAAGACACCATAAAGTCTGTGCAAAGCTTTTGATTCTTTTTAGAGGTTTTGGATACTTGCTTTATAAAATGATTGACAAAGGTGCAAAGAACTTTGTCTGAGGTCCCAGCAGTGTAAGACTGATGCAAGGTGTTAATGACAGCACTTTTTTAATCTAGCTTTTTTGAGATAACAGTGTCAGAAGGAAAACGGTATGGTGTGCATGTTTAAAAAGTTGCATGTAACTGATAATCATTACATTTATAATTGCTAAACAGATGGAAAGGCATAACAGTTTTATTCTTCTAATGGAAAATAAGACTATTTTACTATGTCTCCAATTTACTATCTCTCAGCGTCCCCTTCCCAAAGCACTGGTGTTACAAATAAGGTCATTGTTCTGCAGCATGGATCACTGCCAAATGTGGGTTCAAATATGTCTGTCTGAAATAAAGCTCAACTGTCAGCTTCATTCCATACAACCCACTTTTTCCCACAGTCAGCATCTCACTGACTTCAGTGAGGAATATTTCTTATCTAGTGAGATAACTGTAATAAAAATGTACAACTAGCCTCAAGTACTTCTGTGGCAGACTTGGAACAGCAAGCAAATCCTTCCACCAGTCACAACAATGCTTTTACATTGACCTGCTCGTGCAGAGATCAATGCTTAGGTCTTTACTCATACCACTGTCTTCTGTTAGTATTTATTTAGTTTATTGTATTTTTTTTTTTCAGTTTTGATCCAGCATGACTTAAGACAGCTTTAATGATGTCAAAGGCTTTTGGGGACACCCAAAAGGTGAGTAATTTCATCTTGTGTAAACACATCCCCTACATGAAAGGGAAGTCTGTGGTGCTTAAAAAAGCTGTAAGGAAACAGTAGAAGGACCACATGAATATAGCAAAAACGTTATTTGGGCTGCCTTCACTAGCACTGCAGGCTTCTAGTACATTAACACAGCCATGTGTTCCAAGAGAAATGGTCACTTTGTGATCTCTCTTAAGGTCTTTCAATAAAAGGTTTTAACTGAAGAGGAGGGAGAAAAGAGAATAAACTTGCTCAAAATTCCTGTTCATCTTGATGACAAAAATGTTGTGTGGATGCAAACCTCTCTTGTTGTTTCAGTGACATTCTGACCTTTTAATGAAACTTTCGTGGTGTGTGCCATTTTTTTCACTCAAAAATGGTTTTAAAAATGAAGCTGGTCCAAATTCTGGCCCAGTTTATACCAGTACAATTCCAGTGATCTTCACTAAACTCTGTAGAATGAGAAAAACCTGAGATGGATATTGTTTAGCTATTGGAGTCTTGCCTGAAACCTGGTAATTAGGAGAAGATGTAGGAAACTCAAGAGGATCTCTTACTGTTACTAAAGCAATTATGTAATTAGGGCAAAAGTAAATCATGTGGTAGCATTTCAGGCCATGAAGAACATTTTAAAGAATACTAAGCACAGTATGAAACCCAAATCCTCATTTTAAAAATGTACTGAAATACCAGTAGGTCTGATCTGTGATCTCCAGCTGTGAGCTGTGTTTCACACCAGCATAAAAAATGAATTGATGGTGACCAACTATTCTGAGCTCAGCTGTGAAATCTCTGTGTCAGTAAATGAGACATAGATGAGATGAAGATAATTATCCCTAAAACTTGGAAGAATCTCAGAAAAAATTACAGTCCACTCAAGCACTTACTCATGGAAGTACTGTTCCAGTCTATCAAAAAGTTGCAGCTTAAATTACTTAGGCACAATATTTTATGTCTCTTAATTCTCTAACAGGCAGACACCAAGTGAACTTTTTTGAAATATGAATCCTGTGTTTGTTTTCTTGTCATTCTCCCACTATGCCTACAGAATTATGCTGTATGTTCCCTGGTTGCCCAAGAAAAAACTAGTAGGAAAGAAAGGAGTTTAAAATAGCTATGAAAGAGCATGGCTGCTAGAAGAGTTTAAGATACTAGTCAGGACTAAAGAAAATCAAGACTAAGGGATAGGAAAGACTGAAATAATTAGTTTCTGCTTGTAGTTCGATACCTGTGATCTTATGGCCTACTGCTTGAAGTAACCATTCAGCTCTTTGGTGAGCTTTATTCCCAGTCTGCCTAGGTAGGTGGGATTATAGAACAAGGTGTGCCTCTAGTAGTCACGCAGTTCCCAACGAGTGCCATCACCCAGCTCTGCTGTATTGAAAGCAGACAATATATGGGCAGAAAGAAACAAACTGTATGTAGACTTACACAGGCTGGAGAGTTGGGCAGGGAGAAATTTAATGAAGTTAAATAGGGGCAAGTGTAGAGTTGTGCACCTGGGAAAGAACAATCCCATGGATCAGTATAGGTTGGGGACTGACCTGCTGGAAAGCAGTGAAAGGGAGAAGGACTTGGGAGTCCTGGTGGATGGGAGGATGGCCATGAGCCAGCAATGTGCTCTTGGTGCTCTAAGGAGGGCCACTGCCATTGTGGGGTGTATTGTAAGGGCTGTGGTTAGTAGGTGGAGAGAGGTTCTCCTGCCCCTTTACTCTGCCCTGGTGAGGCCCCATCTGGACTACTGTGTCCAGTTCTGGGCCCCCCAGCTCAAGAAGGACAGGAGTTGCTTGAGAGAGTCCAGCACAGAGCCACAAAGATGATTAAGGAAGTTGAACATCTTCCTTATGAGGAGAGCCTGAGGGAGCTGAGGCTGTGCTGCTGGCAGAGGAGTGACCTCATTCGTGGTTATAAATACGTAAAGGGCAGGTGCCAGGAGGCTGGAGCCAGGCTCTGCTCAGTGATGCCCAGTGACAGGCCAAGGGGCAGTGGGTGGAAGTTGAGGCAAAGGAGGTTCCATGTGAACCTGAGGAAGAATTTTTTCACTGTGAGGTTAACAGAGCACTGGAACAGACTGCTTAGGGAAGTTGTGGAGTCTCCCTCTCTGGAGACAGTCAAGAACTGTCCGGATGCATTCCAGTGTGATCTGCTCTGGGTGATCCTGCTCTGGCAGGGGAGCTGGACCAGATGAGCTTTCAAGGTCCCTTCCAGTCCCTGACAGTCTATGATCCTACGATTCTAAAGGACCTTAGCAGTCCAACTTTAAGTTCAGCTGGAAAAAGTCCTCTTGACCAGAAAACAAGTATTTTGTTATTTAGATCAGGTAAGACAGCCCATGAAAACAAAAACCGGTTTTGATAATGGAATTGTTCTCTTATTTTCCGTCTCAAATGGGGGAAAGAAACCCCTCCAACAATTGCTGAGTCAATAGCCACACCTGTTTTGCCACATCTGAACACACTTTCCTAACTGTATTCTTGCTGGCAACACAGGTAATCTTCCAGTGCTGCTTCTTGTTTCATTACATCTCCTCTCAATCTGTGGCAGTTATCCCATTTATTGATATCTGATTCACATTACAAGCAGAGACTTATAACTTTCAGAGAGCTTTATTTTTACTATTTTCTTGCAATACTTGCCTCTTGCCTTTATAGTTGGTTCTTATTTCAGCTTACTGAAAAGTGTAGTTAATATAATTTTGTTTCCTAGGAGGATGTGTAAAATGTATTTATTTACTTTGCTGGGACCTGAAGAAAAATTATATTAAGCCACAGAATCTAACAGGAACAAAGAAACTCAGCTTTTTCTCTCATTTTAAAGATGGGAGCATACTCACTTGAGAAGACAAAGTGGTTTCAACCTTAGTTTCCTCTCCTGGTCTTGTAGATGTTTGATTCAGGCTTATAGAATTACCCTGCAGGGCCAGAACTGTATTTACAGACCTTCATTTTAATCAACAGAACGTTCACATCCTCTTCTCATTCATGCCAGCCGTAGCCTGCAAGACTTCCAGCAGTCTGGAACAAGACTTCCAGCTGCTGTAACATTTCTCAGCATAAACTGAAAATCCACCCAAGAAGCGAATTACTGGTCTCCATAATCTTGCAGCAAGAGCTACTGGAAGCTGAGTTAGTTTGTTTAAAGTTAGTTTGGCTCGATCTACTCTCTACTGCAGTGACTGTGATCTGTTATACCCAACATCGTCACTGTGGGGGGAAATAACTTAGCAGGCTAACAGTAGCATGTTGCTCACATTTTATACCAGAACATTCAATGACATATTTTCAAAGGCTGCTGTAAAAAGAGTAGCACCCCTCATTTGTTGGGAAGTGCTTCCCAGTGATGGGAGACAGGGTAAAGTAAACAACAAACTAAACAATTAAGAGTGAGCATTGCCAGAATAAAACCTTTCCCATGGTGATTAGTAGGAAGTTCAGTCTTACATATGGAGAGCCTCGGAGACAGGTCTCAGTTAATTCAGCCGGAACTTCCCAGATGAGAAAATCCTACAGATTTTAGTAAAAATCAAACTGAAATAGAATCTCTTTGAAACTATTCTGAAGAGCTGACAGAAAAAAATGCACATACAATAGAAAATTGTTACAGAATCGCAGAATGTCAGGGGTTGGAAGAGACCTTGAAAGATTATCTAGTCCAAACCCCCTGCTAGAGCAGGTCCACCTACATCAGGTCATTCCTGTTGATGTTCTACAGCAGCTGTGATGACTCTGCATCAGAGACCATGCATACCATCCACTCTACAGATACTCTAAACCACTGTGCTTTGTGTCAGTTCTGGGTAAATCCCCAAGTTCATTTCTTACTCAGTTCTGACAAATTTTGTTCAAATGAGTATTCACAAACGTCTATGAAACCAGAAAGAGAAATGGAGGCAATAATTATTTGCAACAACTTCTGCAGTCCTCTTTCTGGGTCACTGAGTCCAAGACCAATCAAAACAGAGGAAAGTGCTACTGCATATACTGAGTTCATTACAGGAGCTCTAGAGGGCAAATCAGTACTGTTTGAAGCTTCTGAAAAATTCAAAGGTTTAAGGACACACCAGGAATGAAAAGCTGCTTTTTTGAGACGCACAATGCTCAACTGCCACAACCTGCAGCCTTCTGCCAGTAGTGGTGAGACCCTGGTTTCTGTACAAGCACTGTAGCACTGAAATGGTTTCATTCACAGCTACAGCTGTGGCCAGCAATACCAGTTTCCTCTTGCAAAAGAAATAACCATGGTAACTCTCTGGTACTGGCTGACTAAACCTAACTTTTCCTTGGTGGCTTTTGTACTACTAAGGATAAAAAGTCAGTCTGTTTTGAAGGCTTTGATGTGTTCTCTGATACGTGTCAACAATCCAGGTAGCAAGTCTTATATACTGATGTCTGCTCTTGCAAAAGAATCACTAGAAGATACAATTTTTCATCCTCAAATGTAATGCTTGCTATAGTTTCATGTTCACCCTATGTTAAATTTAAATACAGGAATAGAGGATTACATGATAGGACTTAGAACCATGATGGTTTTCCTTTTAAGTAGAATACAATTCAGTCTACCCAGGGCCTCTCTTCCTCCTTGTTTTCAGTGATAATGACCAGCAAATGGTACAGCCTTGCATGCCAGAAAGCATCACCTGGCAGTTCTCTTGTCATATGATGGAAAAGATTTGGCTTGTTGTTAGAGATTTGAGCAAGATCTTACAGATCTTAGAACTTGGTTCCAAGCCCCTGAAGTCAGATGCAAAGCTCAGTCAGTTTCCATCTATAAATTTTCATGGGAAAAGGAGAACTTTTCATAAAGGTATCACTGTAGAAGCCTCTGTGATCTGATCTTTAAGGACATAATCAGCACAATTTTCTGCATTAAGTGCAGTGTTTATGTGGCATTTCTGTCAATAAGAATAGGTTGAGTAAGGAACTGAGAAGAGTTCTTTTGCTGTTAAGTGAACATCTTCGTGCGCATCTGTGCAGAGGTAAAGTCCTCCTGCCACACTGCTTTTTTTTCATTGTTACTAGTTCCTAGGTCCTTCTTTTAAGCTCTCCTGTGAATCAAACAGTTTTCTTCATTTCATCAATGGAATCTCTTACTAGCTGTTATTTTTAAATGAGACTTTGGCTTTTCACATGCCTTGTGGAAATATAGGCAAATGTGAAAAACATCTACTGGAAAAATCTCCATTCTTCAGGAGGCCCAGAGGATTTAATAATCAGCATGAGATTTTCTTCCTCTCAATTACTGACTCTTCTGTTTTTTAAAAAAATAGTATTAATACTAAGCAAACAAACAGAAAAACCCAGTTGCTTCTCTTTCTCAGTCTTTATTTTTGGATGTCTTCCAGACAGTCTTCTGACTGTGGTTGCTGACATCCTGGGCAAGGGCAGCATTCCCGAGCCTCAGTACTACTACAAGGGCTTCAAGGATGTTTCAGGGTTGGGGTTTTTTTTTGTTGTTGTTTTGTTGTTGTTGTTGTTGTTGTTTGTTTTGTTTGGTTTTTTTCAACAGGAAGGAGACATTATTCTGGCTTTGCTGGTTTGGGGTGTTTTAAATACAAAAAGCAGCAGAATGCACATGGAAAATTAGGACTGAATTACTGGCTCCAACATCTGTCCAAGAACATGTCAGCCATGTGTTATGGCGAGAGGGAAAAAAACCTTCTGCTAGAGACTTTAAAATCAGGGGGGGAAAGTGCTGTTCTTTCCTATATGAAATCTGATAGTTCAGTCCCTTCAAATGATTGCATGAGTAGAGTTTAACACTCTCCTCAAACTTCAAGTTGGCTGAACTCCTCAAAATAAACAAATTCCTGCTTCATTTCCACTTGCTGGTGCACTTAGGAGTGAAAGGCTGGCTGAAGATACGGCCAATTGCAAGTTTATTCAGCCTGTAAGTCATGGAGATTGGCCCAGCAGACTGCAGCTCTTAATCCTTTCCCCACTGACCATCAGGACCTGGTGAGAAAGCACTTTCACGCTCCCTAGCCAGCAACATTTTGTAATTCATTTCTAATCCAAATTACATAGAGCACAGCAATTTTTCCACTCAAGAAAAAGAAAAATGGGCTGGTTTGGGTGAAATTTAAAGCTTTGCATCAGCCTGACATGGACCACTGGCCCCGAGAGCTCTTTGCACAACATCTGCTTTGCTCATCAGCTGGCCCACAGCCAGCAGTGGTTGCTGCTGGTTAGAAAGGGGAAGACTTTTAAGAAAGAGTGGGAGTAGGAGAGGAGCAAGTGCTGGCTTTGGAAGAACCAAATAAAAAATCATAAGCCAAAATTAGCAGTACATGAATAAAGGAAATCTGGCCAATCATCCAGGTCAACTGGAGAAAGAGTCAATAAAGAAGTTTAATCAATTTATTTAATGGGAAAAAAAAAAAAAAGTGCAGTGCAATCAGAGTCAAGGTGACACATTTCATAAGAGCAGTAAAACATGGAAGAGAAAGAAAAAGAAGGTACAATGTCTTTAGACCAATCTTGGCAGCATTTCTTTTTGGAGTTTGAGCTCCCAGGAAGCAAAATATAAATATTCTGGAAAATAAAGGAATTACAGAGGAGAAAATTTTAAAGCTCTGTGTAGTGAGCCTTACACTTTGTGAGCATTCTTAAAACTGGCGATGTGGCTCAAGGCTACATTCAGGATTAATAAACCCCAAACTTAGTTTACTTACTCCTAAGTAAAACAGTGGATCTCCCTTTTTTTCCCATTCATTGGCTTTCATTAGCTTTACTGAATTCACTGTTCTTGTACTTAGTACAGGAAGACATTATTAGTCCATAGTAAGAATTCTCCCTACTGAAACAGCATCAGACAGGAAGAGAGAACTTGTGAGAAGCCCCACGGGTGGAAAAAATGCACAAGAGTTCTATCAGCAGATTCCCATTGTTTTAAAATAGAAGTGGTTTAAGTTACATGATTTGTGGGTGAGTTTTCTGAATCACAGCAACACTGTGTGTTTTTCAGTGCCTGCTGTTAAACACCTGTTTCTTAATTTATTACTCAAAAACGAAGTTACTAACACATAACAAACAGCCTTTTGGACACCAATTTGTGTCCTCTGAAGAAAACAATGTAGATATGACCTAAGGTGAAATACAGAAACCCTTAACCACAATCTGAGTGTGCAGCAAGACAGACCAGTAAGTGTGCTGTGAACTTCAGTGTTGGTGTAGTTGGTACAGTAACCAGAGAGCTACACTTCTAGAGTTAGATACACATATTCTGCTTCTGCATCTGAGATTAAACTCTTCTTGACAGTTCCCTTCGGCTTACATTACTGAACTAGATAGGATAAACTTAGGAGTTCCAGCATAAAGAAGCCATCTTTTTAAAGAAGAGCTGGTACACTGTAAGCCCATGACTGCCAGCTAATAAAGCATCAGCAGAACTGGAAACAGTATTACATTAAGTGATCCCATACTGTAACTTACCTCTTCTCTATGGTTTTTTATTGGCATGCAGAGAATACTCTGAGTCTTGTACCCTGTGATCTGGTCAACTTCTGCATTGAATCTTGGATCCTGATATAAGAAAAAAACACAGTTATATGACCACTTGCCTAAAGACCAGTTCTTAGCAAATATTTAAATATTTTCTGAGGCAGCAAACAAGTGTCTGTTGAAAATGAAACCATACTGCTCTTTTTTGTTTCTGAAAAAAATCTGCTGAGTCACGTTGCCTTATTCTGTAAGCATGCTCAGATTAACTGAGAGCTGATCGATCAGAAGCGGTAATTTTCAGCTTTGTATGCCTTTATCGAGTTAACTAATCAATTAGGTATTTCCTCAAGATTTCCATCATCCCCAAATTCAGAGCACAAAATCAACGTATCCAAAGAGTCTGGAATGAAGAAAAGTTAAGCTCCAGTATAAAAGATGTCTCCCCCCAGTGCTGGTTCTCTTCTGTTTGTGATCTGGCCTTGTATTAAATAATTCAAATCACAGAGTATCATTTCATTTGGGAGACATTTGGGAGCTGTACAGCTCAAGCCCTCATCCTGTTCTTGTCCATTCAGCTCCTACTCTGTGCTTTGGGTGTGTTAAAATTCTCCCAAGTCATAGGACTTTACTTTTGCAAACAGTTATATTTCTGCACCAAAATGAATGACATTGTGAGTATAACTGCGTCCAAAGCTAGGAATGCAAATACTGCTGTGCACATAGTTGGAGACAGTGGGCTGCTATCTAACTGCTGATGTCAAACTTAGGCAATTTATTTGGATATTAGCATTCCTCTAGCATTAGTCATAGTTCCACGTTTCTGCATATGTATATATGTATAGTACTTGTATTATAACCAGAACCATAGTGTCAGGTTTGCATCTTGACTGGTTCAAGTCAGTGTAGCTGAAATACATACACACACCAAAACAGCAACATTCAATAGCTGATGTACTGTGGCTTTTATCAAGAATTGGTCAAGACAAATCTTCATGGTTTACCTCATATGCATTCTTGATGTTCAGAGGCTGGCCTATAGCTGCTACGTGACCCACAATGCCCTTGTTCCACTCCAGCCGAATGCAGTTGTTGGAAGCTTCTTCCAGAGTGGAGCCTTCTGCCACATCAAACAGCCTGCTTACCAGAAACTTCTCATTAGAGCTGTCCTCACAGACCAGGAACAGGGAATAGCGATCGGCTGCTATGAGCTCATGGATATGTAGGAAAATCTTATGGCAAAGTGCTGTGACGTCTAAGTGACTAGAAATATCTTTCACAAGTTCCAGTAGTCTTGAGCACTGATCCCCTGCACTGGTCTCAATCCTTGGAGATTGCAGAGGCATCTGTTCTTTCTTTTCAGAGCCGGAGAGGAAGCTCACTGCTCCAACTGAGTCCTTGACGAAAATAGGCCTTAAGGGTCTGTCAAATTCAGAGGCAGAGATTTTCCTTGCTGGTGTGCCGGAGCTGGTGGTCTCACCACAGGAAGGCTGGTGACAAGCACAGGATTCACTCTGGGACTTGGTTCCCTCTTTGCAGACTGGGATGGTATGAACTCTCTCAGCAAACCATGCATTAACCATCTCTCTGTAAATCAAACATAAAGATACAGTGAATTATGTAAGCTAAAACTCCCCAGGAACAAACATGTTTGAAGAGGAGACTTCAAAAAGGAAAACTTTAAACCTTTACATGCAGTGTGCATGAGTGCACCTCTAGTGTACCTCTGTACCCATACTCTTTGATTTCACACAGCACTTGGACCAGATTAAGCATTAATGTTTTAAGCAACATAAAAAGAAAGCCATTTCTACCTAGAGGAAATATCTGAACAGTGCAGAGGAAGCCTGCTTATGCTGTGGCTTTCAGAATATAGATCAGAAGTTTATGCTGTCATTTTGTGCTTGAAAAGTCTTTCCTATTCCTAAGATTTCTGCATAATATGCATATATGGTCATATGGAAATGAAATTTTCTGGTTTTCTTGAAACTTTTTAGCAGCTAAATTTGGAATTTAATTCTGTCAAATCACCTGCAGCCCCTCCTATTTTCATGGAACCCGCACCTCAGTTTTAAGTTACCTTCCCCTGTTCTCTCAGAGTTAATGAAAAACACTGGTTTGACTCAAAGCACAAAAGTTCTCCTTAAAAATTGTCAGAAAGAAACATGAATACTTCTGATTCAACTCCCTTAAGTACTTCTAATTCAACCTCCTTTAAAATAACGAAAAGATAGACTGTTTTCATACATCTCTCCTCAGTCCCTTGCAGATGAAATTCATTGCCTAACTCAACCTAAAATATGGAAAGCCCCCAGAGTTCTATTTCTGAAGTTTGCCACTCATTATAAAGTGTCACGTATCTCTGGTATTCAGTGTTTCTCAAATTAGCTTTGCACTAGAATGACAGCCTTATTAATGTCCTCATTAAATACAGCATATCGGGAATTATCCGTAAGCAGACATATCATCAGTAACATGGATAGAATTTTTTCTTATCAGTATAGTATTTTCTTGTCTAAAATCTGTAGGGGGTTGGTTGTTTTTAATACAGGGCTTTTTATTCCACTTGCTCGGTGCCAAGGTTTCCTCACAGTACATGATCTGCTCTCAGCAGGAATGTGGCTTTTTTCTGAATTACATAATGTGTGGGCCTATGAACAGCAAAAATCCTATTAAAAAGTCTGATCTTTTGGAAACCTTTCATGGTGGTCATGTTTTAAATTTGGGATATTTCGTATTTGCTCAGCAGACCACAGGAATTCCGTGAGTGAAGCTGAATGAAAGCATGGAAGTAAGTCAGGTCAGCTGCCGATCGGTTACATGCATCAGTATAAGTTAAATGTGAAAAGCGCTGTGCAGAGCCTTGCTTGCCTTACAGAACAGCTTCACCTATGTTCTAGAATGCAATGCCACGTGTGTAATTAACCATTCATTCAAGGTAAGTGATTAAAATCTTACATCCACCAATACTATTTTTATTTGCAAGCAAGCCACGACAGGAAACTTATCTGTCTTCTATTAGGAAGGTCTTAAAGAGCTTTTCAGATTTCGCTATCCCCTGTCATTTGGAGACTTCAGCTGCATGCAAACACGCTATGAAAAACTGAACTGCTTTAGGAAATAGCATGAGTGTAAAGGGAGCACCTGGGCAAAAGAAAGTCATCGTCTTACTGTACCCATTCTACTTCAGTGCAAGCTATCTGGGATTTTTCCCCCCCTCAGAAAATTCTGTCCGACTGAGGTAAATGCTATTCAGTGTAGCACTGCAAACCCAAATTTTTCTCTTTTTCACACCAGCCCAACTTCAAATAATTGGATAATAGACTATTATTTATTTTGGCTTCTGTCTGTGTACCTGATTGTGCCAAATCTTATATAGAGGGTTAATATAATTTATAGCCCCAGTGATCTTCAAGGCCTAATGGTCTGCGTGGCCACATAGGACATCTGTTACTCTTCTGACAATGAGAGTCCAAAATCACTGAATGAAACACTGGGCACAACTGAAGCGGTCAAAGTTTTGCCTGAGTTCCACAGAGCTTGGATTTCATTCCGTGTTTTCACATGCTCCACGAATCCTCTGTGACCGTCCATGCTTGCTGTAGCAATAATATACCTCAATCGACATGTATTACAGATTTCCCAGCAATCTAAAGCTAGTCCAGTTACTGGGAACATGCTGCCACATGCTCCTAGTTACTGGGAACATGCTGCCAGAGAACAGAATGAAATTCCATTGTCATTCTGAAAGTTTTAGTTCTTCACTTAGCTACTTATTTTTAACAGAAGTAAGGTCCGCTTTTTGAGTATATTCATGTCAACTACTAATGACTCTATTATACCAGTGACACTTTTTTTTTTGAGTGGTGTTTCCTCTTCTGAGTATTTCTTGCATTGCAGAAACATAGAGAACAATTAATTTATTATTAGAACTTTGACTTTAACAAGATTACACTACTTAAACAGGATAACTATTAAATGCAGGAGCTGTGAGAGTATATTCCCGAAATGCGTAAGTCACATAGGGCAGTATCATATTTGCAAAAGCTGTTGTAATGAGTCAAGATAAGAAGTTAGCATTTGATGACATTTGGAATTTTCGTTCATTAAAGTGAATGAGAAAACAGAATAAAAAATTATGATGAAAACAACAAGAAGTACCCTTAAAAAAAATGCTTAAAATGCAAACATTTTTAAGTGAACACAGTACAGCCTCTAAAATCAACACTGATCACTCTCATGATGACATGTAACATACATGAGTTTTGTGGGTCTCTAATTTCAAGAAAATAAATTACCTGAAATTTTTAGCTTTTTCTAAACAAAATTTAGCATCTAGCACTAAGGCTGCAGAAAAAAAAAATGGTTTCATTTACAGCCTCAGACACAAGAGGGTAAATACAACACAATCAGTGGCTTTAGAAGGCGGCTTGTGACTCCTCCTGGTTTCACGATTGCGTGTGCTGGCTTGATTTTTGAACACTGCGGGCCGCCATTAATGTAACCTAGGATTTAAAAGTTGCTGTAATAACCTGTTATCAGATGGAGAGCCCTCTTAAACTAACAAGTTGGCATGAACTTGTACTCTTGCTAAGTGGCAGCAATTTGTAGAGCAATCTGATTCCCAGATTATTTACTCACAAGGAAAGGAGAATATAAAATGCTATCATTTCACTTAGTTCTGTGCTTCATAGAATTTGCATTTGACACTGTGTTATGGGACCCTGTGTGGACAAAGCAAAAGCTAACTGGTTTATAATTTGAAACCTGCCATGTTATGTGTCCTGGAGCAGTGTGTAATGAATGTCCCCTGCTCTTAATGGTGCAGTGATCAGTAAGAACCTTGTACTCTGAATTCTAACACCAGTTCTCAAACTATAACCATGAGATAATTTAGTTTTTACCTTCTTGACATTTTACTATGTAAAAATAAGCATCTGTGTCTTACGGGAATTATTGAGGGATGTGGAACATAATTGTAAAATCTCTCACATTAAGGTAATTGCATTTTACAAGTAGTGAGGACTTGTTAGTCAGCAGCTGTACTATTTATGAAGCACTTGGACGTTGAACAGAACGATGTGTCAAGCTGCATAACTATGATAACATACTCCTGTCCCCTTTAGTGTTTCTTAGAGGAGGGTCCAATAGCTTGCCTACATAGCGTGTGATTCTCAAAAGGCTCTGTAAATTAAAAGCAAATCCTTAACTATAGCATTTAAAGGACAGTTTTCAACTTCAGACCATTTAGGCATTTTTATTTGGGCAACAGGAAAGCAATTCAAATTCAGCTGGAATAAGAGCAGTGTTCACTGACCTTTACTGAATGCATCACCTAACAAGGAACCTATTTATCTTCTTTTACTCACAGTTACACGCTGGGGAGGAACCAGCATTTCACAGTAGCCAACATAATCTAACTGTTTAAAATCAGACAAATTCCCGACATGCATTGTCTCATTGACACTCAATCCCATTTAACAGCGCACAATAAGAGTGCTATTACTAGCACAAGTACTTTCTCAGCACAGAGTTAGCTCAGTAGATATCTTATACCAGACACGTATTGAACCACGAGTGAGGTTAGCAGAAATCAGTAACAAGTGCTATGTAGGGTTAGGATGTCATTTTAAAAGGACTGCGGGAAAAAATGAACATTTGTGACTTGGCATGAATAGTCCTTGGTAAGCACCAGCATTGTCAAGAGCTGACTGTAAGTACGAGACCCTTGCTGCAGAAGTAAGTTTAGAAGATGGCAGGACTGTATTAAGCAGGTACAGATTTCTGCTGATCTACACAGATCACAGGATCACAGAATGTTAGGGGTTGGAAGATCATCTAGTCCAACCCCCATACCAGAGCAGATAGTTCCAACCAAACCAACCAAGCATAGTAGAAGATGAAGTAACTACTTTTTAGTCACTTCTATCAGCCAAATCCAGTCTTTCCTCTACAAAACACAACTTCAAAGAAGCATTATCAGGGTGATGGTGAATTTGCCTCATGATGTCATCAGCAGGTGATGACATCCGAGGAATTTTGAAGAGAGAGGGATGAGAAGGGGATGAGAATACAATGTCAGGTAAAACACACAAACAAAGAAGATGACTGTGTGGCCCTCTATAATCACTTGCACACAAGCACACGTTATTTGCAGCACATGAGAACTCAAGGACTTCAGCGCAATTCAGATTCTTGGTCCCTGATTTGTTTTGTTGATTGACCTGTCCTGAACACAACAAGATTTCAATAGGAATAGACAACAAAAATGGAAAATGAGTGGGTGAGGAAATGCAGGCAAAAGGAACCAACATGGCTTGACCCAGGTCATGCAGAAGGGCACAAGCAGACCTGAAGGCAATCTTGCATTGCTTTCTTTGCTGTGTCAAAGTATGCTGATCTGACACTCATTAGAATCCTACTAATTCACTGGGAACATTAAATAATTTATTATATCCATCTTCAAAATACACCACATACTTCTCAAAGAAAAGCTCAAACCTCAGTGGAGAGGTTTAAAGAGTAACAGCTAGATTATACTTGGTGCTCACCCCTGTAACTGTGCTACATAGGTAGGACCACACCAGTATGACCATTCAGCAAGCATTTAGTATCTTTGGACAAGACGTGCAGAAACAGAGCACAACAGTACCAGCGAGATGCAACAGTGATGGCAAACTGCATCTAACTTACCTTGCACACAGACTGCATAACAGTGACTCTGCTGTAGGAGTTCTGAGGGGCGGGTTTCAGTGAAACCACAAACAACTCCCCATTTCCCTGCTGCTTGTCAATCTTTTACGTGAGATGTTGCTGTATCTGTGTGGACTGTTTTGCTAATTTTCATTCAGATCAGCAAATACTGATACCACGCTTCAGGAGAGGGATTCAATCCAAATTTGGCTACTAGAAAATGCCAGCTTTCAATTATCTGAATTCCTCCTAGTGTTGAAATCAACAATATTTCAAGCCAAGCTTTGTAACTACTTTCTCTCTTGCTTTCCTTAAAATAACCAGTAAATGTCTTCACATTTCCCCCACATCTTGGCATAATTCAGAAATCATTGAAAGTGTTAGCAATCAGATGGAAAACTATTTAATTTTTAAAAATTCGTTTGAATGTCAGAATCACTTGGCTGTTTTATTTGCCTTCCCATTTTCTTTTACAGTACTTCCTGTTTCACAGTCATAGCTTAAGTGGTTTTGCCTCCTTTCTGGCCACAGGAAGATTTAAATGGTCTGTATAAGGCCTCATTAGATGGAATTGGTGAACTGACTGTAAAAGTGTTTTCAAACTAACTAAAAAAAAGTAGACTGACAAAGACAATACTTGGTTCTCCTTAAGCCCTTCCCAATTGTAGTTACTAGAGATGCTATTTTTAACAGTGCTAGGCGAACGGCTTTTGAAGACAACATATGACAAAGCCAGTGCCTTTTTCTGGGCACAACTCAATACAGAAGCATACATTTAACTTTAAACATGTTAAGTGGCTCAACTAATTCTGTTTGAATATTAGTCTAAATAAAGAACTTTAATTATTGATTCAAAGTATGCTCATGAAATGGCAAAACAACTTTTTGAACTATGAAGTAATGTAAATCTTTTCTGAATGCTCATTTTTTAAAATAGGAGGCAGAGGCTGCTTTATTATTTGAAGCAAAAGTCTTTGAAATGAAGGAGTAAAGCTAACAGGCTATTCTCGGCTATTTTCAAGTTTTCTTTAACAACCAAACTGCAAGCTTAATTTTTTGCAGGAAAGCTTTCTTCCACAGAAAGGACTTTCTGTTTCTGTGAAGAAAGACAGAACAAATCATTAGGTATTGAAGGTCAGGTTCTAAAACATGACCCTTGTTTCTCATCCAAATGCTACTTCTTGTTGCAGTAACTGTGTACCTAATAATTTTGTTGTGGAAATAAGGCAATGCCAGGGACTTTGGATGAATGATGAGTTAAGATCAGTTCACATCTTCCTGGTGTCCAGGGCACTACTTCAGTTCCACTTAAATTCCTAAATTAGGGATTAAGTAGGACATGTTCAAGGTGGGTTTGGACGTGGCACTTGCTGCCATGGTCTAGTCTTGAAGTCTGTGGTAACTGGTTGGACTTGATGATCTTTGAGGTCTCTTCCAACCTTTGTGATACTGTGATAAGTGCTGCAGAGGCTTTGAGATGGTTCTCTGTGCTGGGACAAGTTCACCATAATGCACGAATAAATGGGAAAATATCTATCTTTTACTAAGCAAGTATATTTTGTGGCTGTATTTCCAATGCCAAACCTAATGTGAAATTGCAACCATTGAGTTATTCACAAGGGCCATTTGAGTAGGGTTTCTTTTCTGGAACTTTGTAAATAGCTCCCTCTGTGTTTAATACTTCCTTTTTTCCCCTTTCCTTTTTTCCCCCCCATTTATCCTTTCTTTTTTCTTTTCTTCCCTTTCCTTTCAAGTAAATCATATAAATGAGAAAGGATTACATGTAAATTTAAGTATGTTTCTTTGCCAGTAAGGAAGATAAAGGCTTGTATTCTGTGACTTTATTAATTATGTTTATTCGTGACAAAAGAAAAATGCTGACTCTTTAGTGGTGAAAATGGAAATAAGTTAGAATCATAGAATGGTAAGGTTGGAAGGGACCTCAAGGATCATCTAGTTCCAACCCCCTGACATAGGCAGGGACACCTCCCACTAGTACAGGTTACTCAAGGCCTCATCCAATCTGGCCTTGAACACCTCCAGGGAGGGAGGATCCACAACCTCCCTGGGCAACCTGTGCCAGTGCCTCAGCACCCTCACTGTAAAGAACTTCCTCCTAGCATCCAGTCTAAATCTCCCCTCTGCCAGTTTAAACCCATTGCCCCTTGTCCTAAGTTGTAGCTTATTAGTTCAAGTCGAGAATCCATTATCTAAAATTGCTTTAGAATTATTCATCTCATATATACCCATACAATTTAGCTTTAATCTAGCATTCAAATAAGCATGAACATATACTATGATGTACGTTCTTTCAGCTGAAGACATCGCAGTTGATGTACCATGAATTTTATCCTAGTGCAGAGCTAGCACAATGTTACACATCATAGAAGTCTCACTTCGGTTTCAAAATGGGACTGATTTGTATCTTTGTTTTATATATATATATAGTCTCTCTCCTAATCCTGAACAAAGAGATTAATTTCATCTTCACATGATGATTCTTCAACAGATGCCCAACACAAAGCACGAACTTCTACACTTGAGAAATAATAGCTAACTTTCTTGTCTCCCACAAAGGCCACGTTTTGCCTCAGCTCCATTTCTCGTCCCAACTGCCAGATATCTGTCTCCGCTGCCTAAAGTCTTCCTAGTATGAGCAAAGAAATGGAAACAAGATTTCAGATTCCTATTGACATTTTCCAAAGTACCATGTATGATAGTGAATTTCCCCTGAAACAAAAGAAAGCAAGAAGAAATGTTGCAGTAGTTCGCTCCACTATTTTCTCCCAGTTGTGTTTTAATGAATGTATCCTGTATGCCCATTTGTTTCTTTATCAGGTCGGGCAAACAGTGCATAGTAAAAGCACATTCACTTTGGAGCTGCTCAGTGCTGTCTGCTGAAAGCAGACAAGATTGTGTGGGAGTTCAGCTTACAGCTTTTCAGGAATGAAAGAAGTACATTGCTCAGTGATTTCTTATTGTATCTCAAATGATAGGTTCTTCAGTCCACAGTAACTGCTGGTTTACACAGTGTTTCCAAAACACTCTGCCACACATCTAGATTTATTTCCAAGAAGAAATGCCAAAATACTTAATCATATTTACAATTGCATGAATGCCAGTAACATCCCTTACCTTCCTAAGTGCTTTTTCTGAGTTTAAGATATTTGGAGATGATCTTAACACTGTGCAGTTACCAGGAAAGGCTAAGGATACAGACACATTATTTCTAAGTGGAGCAACTACGGAGGTCATTAGACCAAGAAGAAAACTTTCCAATATTTCATAGAAATCTCATTGTTTTTCTGTACTTCATTCTCAGAAATGCTCTGTAAACATGCAATAAAACCAAGTAAGTGGGAGAAAATAGTCTGATCCCTGCTACTTCCTGTGGTTTTCAAGCCATGGTCCGGAGAATCAGCGGGTCTGCAGTCCTCTTGGAAATGCTTTGCAGAGGAGAACTGAGAAAAGCAAGTCCCCTTTCAGCATATCTGAACAATCTGGATAGGATTCTGTGCCTCCACTGGAAAACTGTTAGGGGCCCTCACTCACAGAGGTTTAAAACCCATGTACCCCTTTACCAGGGTGGTATTAGGGATAAATATGGCTCATACCTATATATTTTTAGGATTACGAATTTTTTTGTATGTTGGTAATATCTTTTTAAGAAGTAACACAGGCCAAAGCACATTGCAGTGCAGAAAGTCTTCAACAGCTCTATCTCTGAAAATCTGACCTTACCATACACTTGCTCCCAAAATTAATTTCCCTTCTATTACAAAAAACTAAGCACAAATATATTACCAAACAGAGCAAAACATGTTACTTATAATATTTATGAGATAAAACATCAAATATCCAGCTCAAAATCAAAGACGTTTGTTATAAGCCCACGAGGCACAGAGATTAGAAGGCACGAGTCCTAAGTAATTTAGTAGTGCAGCAGCACATTACAAATTGACTGTTCATCAGCCATCAAGAAGAAAAAAAAGCCCAATAAATGTACTTGAATTTTTTCACAGTAATAAATGTAATTGATGTATTCAAGTTGTGCAATCTCTGAATTCCAGCAGCATACAGTTTCCCAGTAAATGCCTCTCTGGAATCCTCAGTGAAGCACTATGAAGTATCATGCTGTTAAGGACATCCATTTTTCCAGAAATAATCCCCCCTTAATTAATTTGTAAATATTTCCCAACCCTCCTAATAAGCCAAGATGTATTTATAACACAATCTTACTTCTAGCGAGAGGAATACAAGACTTTGGTTAACTTGTATCAGTCATACCCTATATTTAGGAAAGCGGACAAAAGCTGCGTGAAACAATGCAATTGCTTCTAACCATGAGGAGAATTTTTACGTAGGCTATTTTGGTAGGCTGCTGCTTCTGATCACAAAGAGCACTAAGAAGATTCACTCCCCTATTTTTAAGAGTAAGGACAAACGGGAAGTTGGAAATACAGAAGTATTGCATAGGTGAGTAAAGTAAGTCTGATATATGAACATGGAAGTGCATAGGTTGTTGGGGTTTTTTTTCAAGGAACACAAAAGGATAATACTTCAGGAAAACAAAAAGGGTAATGAATCCAGCAGCCAATGTAGTACAATTTTGTGACAAAAAGGCTGCAGATGATGCCTGCATAATGCATAGTTAGAACAAATTTATTTCTATCAGCAGCTACAAAGAGCCTTTAACAGCAGTATGGGTAAACATCAGACAAGCTAAAAGAAGTTTCTCTTCAAGATGTTTTTGCTTTCCGTGAGACAGAATACAAAAGATGAAAAATAACAAGAGGAGCTGAAAAAATGGAATCAAACAGCTTAAATTCAGCAGGAGCTAGGCATTCAGAGAGTCCTGAACCCACAAGTGTGCAGTAACACACTCTCCAGCCAGAAGACTTGCCACCCAGCACACTGTGTCACTGAGCAAACTAAATTCATCGTGTCCCAAGCGTGCTGGTGACACACTTCCCGCCTGCTGTTCTGCACTTTGATCATACTGCAACATTTCATGGATAATAGCTATTTATATTATCTCTGAATACCACTTGTCTCCTTGTTACAAAAATAAGGTAATAAATAACTGATTCTGTAGCTTCCTACTCATGGGATCACAGTTTGCACTCAAAAGAAGGAGCAATTTAAAACTGTTCCCCAAGGTTACATACTTGCAGGATTGCAACCTCACTCTGTACAGGTGGAAGTGAATCAGCACAGCTTTATCTCAGAGTGTCACTCCACCTAGCCATCAGAACCCTGGGGAATGCAGCAATACAGCCTGCCTGGAGATGCTATCAACTTCAAGGAACTGCAGGATCAAAATACAAGGTGTAAGCCATTTGTATATGCTTACCTTCTATGATACATTCTAGGGGATGAAAGCAGGTGCGAATTTGTTAAGTAGACAACCTACATCTCCTCTCCTGAGAATCCAGAATATGGATTTGGGGAACTTAGTGATTCAAATAGTTGTGACACAATGAAAACTAACTGTGAATATCTTTCAAAATGCCACCTTGCCCAACAATAGAGTTTTTATTTAAAACGTGACAACAGATCCTAGTATCAAGATGACCTAAGCAAAATGGAACAGGTAACAATTTTATGGCTATGAAATGATGTGGCTCCCAAACGTAAAAAAAAATAAAACCAAACAAACAAATCTGCAGGCATAAGCTCACTCAAAGCATTTATTTTAGACACTGATATTTTTTCAATGTGAGAATTACCAAAGGAACTACTGTATAAAACATCATGGGAATTATTTAATTGCAGAGAAAAATTATAAATTGTTTAATACCTACCATAAAATTGCTAAATTAGGCTCTGATTCAAAGCTCTTTGCTACCAGAGGAAAGGGCTTGTATTGCTCTGTGTTAAACAGCTAAGCTGCTGATCTTTTCTTATTCCTGTATATAAAGATTTGAGAAACAGATACAGAAACTATCCATTAGCAACTGTGGATCCCAGCATGAAGCAGAATATGCCTCAACGCTCCACAAAATACCAAAATAATTACTTGGTCTTTTCTACTTGGTAAATAAATAGAACTAAATAAAAGTAGAACTAACTTCTTGGGCTTTTAGGACCTGTGAGGACATTGGCATATTATGAACCAAACCAAAAAATGAGCAGCAGTAAATTAAGTTTAGAGAACAGTTGGATTGAGTTTTAGGAACTTTGCTTTACTTGACAGTAGGAAAACATCAACATAGTCTTTGCTCAGTATACTGCTGTTGTGCAAAGACTCAGCTAAAACAAAGCCTGGCAGTAAGTTTTAGGGAGGTTCCTCGTTTCAAGCTCGAAATAGCATAAAAATGTAGAACATTAAACATTTTTACAAAGTACAGCAGTTCTTTCAAACTGCCCAGCCTTATAGGGTATCATTTCAGTGAATAAAATGGGAACCAACATAGTCAAGCAGCTTGTCATTTGTCTTTCCAAACACAAACTAGCACATAAAAGAGGCATTCCTTATTATACACTTTTACATTTATACACAACCGACCAAAAAAACCTAAAACATTCCATGCAAGGCAACAGAGAAGAGAATTTTGAGACCAATGCAATGTTTCCATAACTTCAAAACCATCACAGGATTGTTGCCAAGGGAGGACTTAAAAGTCAACAGTTTTTCTGCTAACCCCTTTCTAACTGCAGAGGCATGGCCATCATGGAGACATGGCTGAATTGTATTTTGTGAGCTACGGCCTCTTTCAGACCCGCACAAAACAAAACTGTACCTCAGCATTAAAAAAAAAAAAAAGCCTAACCAAACTTCTCCATGGGGAAAACAACTCTGACACAGCGGTTACTATTAATTAGCATTCCTATTTGTTCAATACTACTTCCAGTTTCCAGAGGAAGCGTGACAGGCTGAACTAATAAAATGCTACCTCTCAAAGCTGCTAACACCCTATTTCCTGGGCAAACAAGCTGCCCTTCAAGCACACACCATGCGCTAGTGTTCGGAGGAAGATCAAGGTTAACGCCTTCCATCTGTGCATCCTGCACCTTAGCACTGCCTTTTTAAAAAAGTCAATAGTTAAAAGACATTTTAAAAGGCATTTTTATTATTTTTTTTCTGTTCAATGAACCTAAGGAAAAGTCAGCAGAGAAAAGGAAACTGCATGACAGATGGTCAAAAGAAAGCAGGTGACCCCCGAAGCTTTCTAGCTTGCTGCGAGTCAATTATTAATGGGGATTTCTCTTCTTACCGCCCCATCCCATGCAGAGAGGAGCAGCAGCAAAGCCTCATTTAGAAGGCATCCATCCCTGCCGAGGGGTTCGGGGAAGCGGGGAACGGCAGCGGAGAGCAGATGGTGCAAGCGGCTCAGGAGCAGGAGACGGCGTGTCCGAGGAGCAACCCGCAGCACTTACTGACCCGGGCTCCCCGCTCAGATATACGGCGTGAGCTGCCGCTCGCACTGCCTCCTGCATCCTTTGTTTATCGGAAAATACTCCAACTGGAAACCTGACTCCGCTGCTAAAAATAGCCGAATTTACTCCACTGCCACTTGCAAGTCCCGCTGCTGAAGTGAGCAAATACCTCGCCTGATCTCCAAAAGGCAGCATGGCAAAGGAGGAGGACATCCACAGCCCGGAGCAGCTCCTCGGCTGTCTACATCAGGTCTGCTCTGCAGGACCGGCACCGGGGGGAGGCGAGCGCCTGCAGCGCTCCCGGCCGGCCCCGCTGCCGCCGGCTCCGCGCTGCCCCCTGCTGGGCGGGACGGACCCTACAGACCCGCCGCGCACTGCCCTCCGCTACCCGCTCCTCGCTTATAGCACCCCGGGGTGCTCGTCCCACCGCACCGGCACCTCTCCGCGCTCCCCCTCCTGGGGCGGGGCCCCGCTCCCGGACGCACACCCCTCGGCCGCGGGCTCGGCACTCAGCGTCCGTCCTGTGGCTGCGGAGATGTCAGAGGTGACGAGCCCCAAGGCACTGGGCTGCTGGAGGGCAGCCCTTTGCCGGGAGATGACTAAGGACAAAACGCTGCCTCCCGGGGGGCTCAGACCCTATCTGGGGCTCCCACTAGTTCTGTCTAGTCCGCGGGGCTTGCCACAACTCCTCATCCATTGCGTGCCACCCGCGGCAAGTTGCCTCACACGAAAAACTACATCGAAGCCCAGAGCGGGCAGCCCCGGGGCTGGAGAGCCGCCGAGCCGTGAGAACTCGACCCGCCTAGCCGGACACAGCGAAGGGGAAATCCAGTGGGGAAACGGCTGTATGCGCGCTGCTTCTGTC
>VWZE01015200.1:986635-1041476 GCA_013396675.1 Eubucco bourcierii
AGGAGGTGGCGCGGAGCGCGGCGGCTCACATGCGCTCAGGCAGACCTGGGGCGGTTCGGTCCAGGCGGTCCCTCGGGACTGGGTCAAAAAAGAAAAGCCATGAAAAAGTAAATTGATCTCCCGAGTTTGACAAAGGGATCTTTCTCCGTATCCCCGCTGCACAGTTGTGTTCTTTTCAAGGTATGGCCTGGTCGAACCTGCTTCGAACAAGTGGTAAATGGGGTGTGAACTGAGGAACATTTCGCTCTTGGGTGTCAGACCTGAGCGCGGTGAGGCACATAAAAGCTCTGGCTTTTCCGTCCTTCATGCCTGATTTTACATAGATTATAGACACCTAATAAGCAGAGCCTAGCTTTGAAGGTGTTCCAGACTCTCAGCTCCTAATGTCAGCTGGGACTGAAATTTTGGTTATTGCTGAGCATCCCTGTCATGTTCTTTCCTAAGACAAGCATTTATGATAGTTGATAATCTATGTTCATGATAGGCCTTGCACAAAGTGTGATACACTTGTGCCATCACATGCAGTACCCATTCACAATAGGCCTTGCACAAAGTGTGATACACTTGTGCCATCACATGCAGTACCCATTCACAATAGGCCTTGCACAAAGTGTGATACACTTGTGCCATCACATGCAGTACCTTTGAAAGCAAGACACGAATACCAAATAGCAGCATGATTCTGGGGGCAGGGATATACAGTGTCTTTAATATTATTCTCTTGTGTCATCAGTGGACAAATAATACATAAACCATTTTCTGAACAGGCACCATTGCATACCTTAGCAATTTTTTTTCAGTGCTTACAGAGATTCGACTTACGGAAAACTGGGGTTCTGGAGCCTGAGAAGAGGCAGCAGCAGCAACTTCACAGCAAAGGAATTAGGAACCTCTGCATAAGCTTGGGGGGAAAGTTTTCTGTGTCTTTGTGTCACGTTTGTGCATAACACTCAATTGACTGCCATTCAGCTGTGAGAGTATTTATGTGCAATATGAGGCAGACAGGAAGGGAAGTTTTACATGATCATCACTCTGTTATAGAAGGAATCTCAGGAGAAATGTGTCTGGTGAGCAAAGAGCACATATGAAGTACGAAGCAGTTAAGATACGCTGCAAGAGTCAAGCAGAATTACCAAGTCAAATGCAGAATTACCAAGCAAACAGTATAAACAGACAAGATGTCAATAATTGAAGCTGATGCTTAGTGTCAAAACCTGCAAAATGGGTGTGTCAGGAAAAAAACCCACCAAACTGTCATGGAGCTCATAGATTTCTAAATTAACCATTTCCTTTCAAGCGGAGGGTTCTGAGACTGCTGTAGATGTGGTGATAAAAGCTTCTGAGGTTTTAGAAAATAACACTGTTAGAATACTGAAGAAGCACAACAGAAATTAAAACCATACAATTATAAAATGCATGTTTTCTAAGACTCTGTAATGCCATTCCCTGAATGGTTTCATATGGAATATTGATCATAATATTGCTCATGCCATCTCAAAAGGCAGTTGCATAATTACCAGAGGTGATCTAGACAGGGAAAACAAGAATAGGAAAAAATTCTTTTCTGTAAAGAGGTAGAAAGGATGAATGCAAATATATATAATTTAATTACTGGTATTTAAAAAGTAAGATAGAATTTTCTCCCTGTCTCGTAGGAGAATAACAAGGTAATGGCCAATGAAATTATGTCAGCTGCAATATATAGTGTCTCATTTCATGTAATTAGGAGCAGCAATAATAGCAATGAGAATTTGTACTCCAGTAACATCTAGTAAGCCCCAGTCAAGAGCAGATACTGTAGTGACCACTGTAAATATGTAATGCTAAATACAGAGATAGCAGGGAAGCATGAAGCATCCCTGTATATATGCCACAAAGTGCTGAGCCCCCTGGGTGAAGCTGCTGCTGCTGCTGTGAACTATAGCTGTGTGGCAGAGCACCAGAGGAGGTGGAAACTGGGCAGGGGTACAGCTCTGTGTGCTTGGCTCGACTGGGCTTGGCAGCCATTCCTTAGCCTGCAGATAAGAATCAGAAAGCCAATGCAAATTCCTGCAAATTCAATGGCAAAGCAGCAGTTCAAAAGATTCCTACCACAGCAAAGAATAGTGTAGTCTTTCCCAAAAGAAATAAAAGTGAAACAGTTGGGGGAAAGAAGGGATGCTTTCTCTATATCCCATGAATTTCCATGAATAATAATGAATGTACTGTTTTCATTTTTAAGGTGACAGGAGGGGATGAAGGCCAAGAATAACAAAGAAGTGAATGGTAAAAGTGGAAAAAGTCTTCCATAATTTGGCTTCCCAAGTGCTCTGAAAAAACTCCGTGTATCTTAGCTCACGCCCAACTTTACAGTTTCTTTCCAGAACTCAGATGACAGAACTGATGTGCACTAACCGTAAACCTGAAAAGGGTTTGTAGTAGTGACGTGCAAAGAAATATGTCCAGCTGAAGTTTGCAAGCTGCTCGCAGCAAAGCAGTGTGCTTGAGAGCCCAGTATAAAAGCCAGAATGCTTTGCCGGCAGTAGGCCATTCTGAAGCAGGATGGGTTGAGGGAAAAGGCTGAAACGTGTTTTGCAAATATACTATAAAGAGATAAGAAAGGTGGGAAGGGACTTGTATGTTCAAGGGACGTAAATTAGAAATGTTGCTAATGAGTGACGATTAGTAAGAACAAATAGGGAAGTATGTAATCAAAGAGTAAGTATTTCTGTGGTATTTTATGCTCAAATAACTACATTTATTTAAACTTATTTGAAATTATTTTAATTCTATATCCTTTCCCCTTAGAAAAGAAAACAAGGTTTCAGATGTCACCATGGTTGACTTATTTGTCTGACTTACTCATTAGATGAATTGGAGCAGCATTTAGCTTTGCTAAGAGTGGGAATTGCCTTTCTTTCTACCATCCCTTAAATCTGGAAAACGGTCCCTTTTGGCTGCTAAAATAGTCTTAGGGCTGTACAATATTGCCAGTGAGGCTAGAATATGATAAGGTACAGGAAACCATTCCACTGTCTCATTAGCCAGCGCTTTTACACACACATGCAAACACACACGGAGTAGAAGTCGTCTAATATTAGTGATGCAAATTTCCATTTCCCTTCCATTATTTAAGTTGCATAAAAGGAGTGAAACAGCAACAAAAATCCAAATAATGTAAAATCCAATTGTGACTTCAGTGATGAAAATATTAAATCATGAGAACGTCTTACCAGTTTATTCTCTCAGTCCTTTTCCAAATAATTACTGGAAATGCTTCCCAAATACACAGCTATTACATTGCTTCTCCCTCATTACATAACCCGCCTTCTCCTCTGGGGTAACATTGCATATGTCCTGCAGGAAGCCATGTAAAATAGTAGCTTCCTCCTATTTTCATTTGAATGGGATTGAGCATTTGCGCCAATCAAAGTGTCATGCAAAATTATTGTTACCCTTAGGAAAGCAGCAGCTTCTCAAAGTTATTGGTAATACAGATATTTGCTTGGAAAATACTGTCTAACTTACCTCCTGAAAAATGTCATTTAGAGTTTGAGGTTAACATATTACTATTTAATGGGTCAGCTGAGCAGTATGCTCAACTTTTAACTGTTTTTACTTACTATCAGGAGTCTCACGAGAGATTCGAGGACTGTTACCAAGTCTCTCAGCCTTCTCTCCTTTAAGCTTCTTAGGGCCATGGTTTTCAGTTTCTCCTTGCACATCATGTTTTTCAGCCCTCTTTCTCACTGTGGACATTTCCCAGGTTGTCTCTGTCACTCCCTCAGAGGTTCACTGAGCTGGGACCAAGTAACACACATCAGTACTAAATGAAGTAGAAGGGACTTTTTGGGTACCTTGCAAGTAATACGGCATTCCAGAAATGGGACATGGAGAGAATACTCTGGTGGGGAAAAGCAAGGAAATCCACAGCAGTGTGGAATACTTTACTCTTATGATGGTATCCATGTGTTCTCCTAATGAAAGGCTGTGGAACCTCACCTAGAAACTCAGCATTAGGCAAGGTTTTACACAGATCGTGTGGGTTTAGCATGTTTTCCTCAAACCACAGAGAGGTGACAGCACCACCACCAACTGCCAACTGTTCCTCGTCTTATACGGTACAGTAACTTATATCTACACTGTGCTCTGAGAATGCTTCAGTCTGCTATTGTTGTTTCTTCGGTCATTGCTTCTCACAAAATCATTCTCCATCCTGGACATGAGACTACTTTTCTTTTTGTCTTTAATGAACAACTTTGCCTCCTCTGTGGTGAAATACAGTCCAGACCTTACTAAGTGAACTTTGTTTGTCAATATTAATGGCCTGCTCCTCCCAGAGATTTTCACTGTCTAAATTCTTGCAATTTGCAGCTTTTTCAAGTATGGACCACACTGATAGTAAATTCTGGGTTTTTTAAAAATCAAAAATGATGTAAAGTTTTGAGCACAAGCCCTGCAAAAACCATACAGAAATTTCCTGTGTTGAGCTAATTCTTAATGTCATGTGAAAATAGTAAGGGCATTTTTTTTCTGACGAAACTAATTTTCTGTGTTGACTGGCATTAATTATGCTATCATCCTTTAATTGTAGACTGATTTCTTCCTGCACCAGCCTTTCCATCAGTTTTCCTGACATTGATGTCAGGCAAAATGATCTGCAATTTCCTTATTAAATAATGGAGCAATGCTCGCTTCTCCTGTCTTTGGGAACTCACGTGGGATTTCAAGACATGTTTTTCTTAGTTTGGTTCTTTTGAGTTTTCTCTTACTGAGGGTTCATACCTGGTGTTTTACTTCCTGATATTTTGGAATCTTAGTAGTGAACCTGGAAATTTCTGCTTTGATAGATCATATGAAGAATATTTGAGAGGCACAGAGATGGTTAATCTTTCTAGTACTGTTTGTTACTATTGATGTGAAATCTTTCTAACCCAGGATGTAGCATTTACAAAACTGCATATGCTGTTAATTACATTATTTTCTATCTAACCATAATGAATAAAACTGATGTTTAGTCATTGCCCTGGAAACTTTGTGAAGCATTTGCTGAGCACTGTCTGAGTTGCCCAGAAAATGTGTATCGCATCGCAGCCCTGCTACAAATAGGTAAAAGTAATAAATTTGGCCAGTGGCAGTTTTTAAACATTTTTATGAATCTAAAATTGTACCAAATGACATTATTTACTTAAGAGTAGTAGAAGACATGATATTGTCCAGACCCCAGAGTAATTAAACTGTTGAACATTTCCTATTGATCTGTGTGGAAGACATTTTTGAAAGATGAAGTGTTCCCCTTGCTCAGCTTGTATGGCACTTAACTGAATAAATTAACTCTTTTTGACCCAGTAGGAGAAAACGTGTTTTAGTACAGCTGTGATCTACACATGAGATTACTCTGGGATTTACTCAGGAGAGCAAACATCGTTGGTATTCTGTATGCATCACTCGCTAGCTCTGGAAAAATAATTCTGAATGAAAATAATTTCTATAATTTCTAAAAGCCACAGCTGGAGTCAGGACTTCTTTGTGCTAGCAGCTGTACCGAAATCCAGTCTCTTGCTTGGGTGGGTATGTCATCAAATAGTCACATATCGCTTTAATTTATGGAAGGAGGGAGGGGAATAGAGGTTTCTACCCAGACCAAGGCAGAGCCTACAAATAAACACAGAATCTATCACTTAAGTATTATTGCACTATGGGCAGAAAAACTTTTTTTTTTTTTTTTTCCCCAGAGCATTTTAGGAGTGCATAAGCATATTTTGGTAATTAAGTGAAGCATTAATCCATGATTATGAAAGAACATCCAAAAATAACTCAGAACCAACACTTAACAAGGTATATAGATTACTCATGTATAACATTGATATTATGACCTAAAGGTATAACTGCAAAATCTTCACTGTTCTGAACAGGCAAGAGAAGTGTGTAGGAGCCTGACTGGTAACTGGGGCGTTGTGCAGTGAATATTTTGGCCCTGTATGGCATTTTAGGTGTGAGACCAGATTGAAAAGATGTTGTTATACCTCTGTGTCTATTTCTGGATCCCATTTGGTTTTTTTTTCAGAGGGGTATGGCATAGTCAGGATCCTTTGATTTTCTTGTTCAGTTTTCATGCCTGTGTCTCAAAACATCTGTGGCGTAGGCATTTGTCCAACCAAGGGAGTCTGAATGAGTTTATTCACAGCCTACCATTGCTGATCTCAAATCAAGCTGCAACCTGATGAGAAGGTGTTTCCCGCAGTGGCCGCTGTTTCTGCCTCATCTCTTACTTAAGTTTTGGCTGACCTGAAGACCTGGAGCCTTCAAAACGTTTTGATACAAGGTAACTAACTAGTTTCTGTCTGGTAAATAAAAGAAGAAAACTTAGAGCAAGTCAGTGAAATAGATCAGCACCGCCCTGCCTTCCTGAAAAAGCAAAGCTGCGTTTTACAGGAAAATAGTGATTGATCCAACAGCTACCGAGTCCACATTGCCATGGCTGCGTATCTTTTCCTGCTGCACCGTTTCTGAAGTTGCTGCTTACAGTCCATCACTGCCAGGTTGCACACTGCTGGGATTTTGAGGCAGGGGCTGTCCACGGCCATGTGTTTCTGCAGCATTTGGCATAGCTGGTACTTCATGTGCTGCTGTAGAACTAACACAAGTGACAAAGCAAGATGCTTGTTGTTGTTGTAAACCAAATAACCATTTGTGTATTTTAAAAGCTTTCTATTAATTAGTGTCCCATTAGATCACTGAGGACAGCAGTGGTTGCTTCTGTGCTACAGATGGCTATAACAAAGTGGAAAGATGATGTGGTTTGACTTAGGCTACAGAAAGAGTTTCTGTCATAACCAAAATTACCTCAGATGAGTCACTTGTTTTCAGCATTTTGTTTAGTCTTCTAAGCCACCGGGGAGCTGATCGTCAATCTATCTGTGCTTTCCATAGCCAGGAGGGTTACACATCTGGCAGTGTGTACCATGTCCTAGGAGAGACAGAAAGTTATGGCCACAGCATGTTGCAGGCTGCATGCAGCACTGATCAGTACTCAAATGTGGCAGACGTGGTTTGGTGTCGCTGCTCCCAGTTGGATATTGTGAGTGTCTGAACCAGTGAGCTCCTAACTCGCTGATGACTCCTGGCTCACTGATCTGGGTTGTGGGCTTGAGGTGAAAGACAAACCTGGGACTAGCATCGATAACTAGCTGCCTGATGAGGGCAGAATCAAACTGAGAACTAGGCTGCCAGAAAGAGCTAAGTAGATGGGGACATTGGTACAGAGCTATGCACATAATCATGCTAAACTGCTCTAGTTGATAACAGCAATGTTAAGGAGACTATCGATAAGCCCAAAACTCCTTCCAGCTGCTGGCAGCTGTGCCTGATGTTCCTGCTTTCCCAAAGAAAATAAGTTTGCTTTTTTTCTGAGTTTGTTTAATTCATTTTCATTTTAGTTCCCTAGTAAAATGGTTATGTGGAAACAGAAATTTTTGTTCTGTTCTCACAACTTGAATAATAATGTGAATACCCTTCAGGACATGCAGTGTGACACAGCATGGGCCAGCCTGTGAGGGCAGCTGGCTTCCACTTCCACCCTGCACTGAACATATCCATATTCCCTGCTGTTGTTCTCCTTCCCATGCATGATGGAACGAGATGTGCAAAAGTTCTCTGGGAGTGGTACATGGCTTTAATCTGTCACTTTGTTTTCCTTGGTTGGTGCTGTAGATGAGGGACTTTCTGTGTTTTATAGGAAGGTGATGCTACCCGAGTGCATGGTAAGCACTGCCAGTGCCACGATACTAAGAAAAGCCTATGCAGAGAAGTGTTGCAGTACTGGGATTCAATACATTTCTGCAGACTTCAGATTCAGGTAGACTGTGTGACCTGAAATTCCACTGTAAGCATTTTGATTTTAACTGCCAAAATCTGTTTAATCTTTGACAGCTGATTTGGAGGGTCTGTGAGGGAAACCCACTGCTGATTAAATTTGTATTGACAGGACTGGAATCTGCATTTGCAGGTTCCCCTGAATCACATTTCTTCCTCTTCCTACTTTAAGGTCCTGAAAACCCAGGAAACATTTGCTATGAAATGAAAGAACATTTGTATGTTTATTCAGCATAAAGAAAACTCAACATGTTATTGATAACTGATTGGAATAGTTATTTTGATCAATTTATGTGCCCTCTCAATCTGCTGTTTAAAGTGTCTGTCAGACGAGGATTGATTTATCCTTCCAGTTTTTCTGTCTTAGACAAAAATCTTTTTGTCAGTTTGTGGAAAATACACCACAGTTGTTTCCTTTAGTTACTTAATGACTCTTAATTTCTTGATCTCTGCATGAGAATAAAACTACAGCCTTGTTTTGCTATCTAAAAATAGTTTGGGAATATAAGAGAATACAGAACTGTATGGAAGCAAAACCAGCCAAAGGGAAAAAACAATCAACCAAACGAGCAAATCAGTCTCCTCGATGGTTTTGAATTGCTGAGATGTTGAAAGACATTCATTTGATATGGACTAACACTCAGTTTCACTGGTGCATGAAGGAAGATGCACAATGCATATTACTGCCAGGAAAAACTAATTTTACCATTCCTGTAATCTTGTACTTCTATTGCTTACTAGAGTATGAATTATTTAGGATAAAAAATGTATAACAAAAAGGGTATAAATATATATAAAGGAATAGGAATTGGAATTCTGTAACTTTATAGTTATTAGTAAGGGAAGAATAAAGAAATACAAATTGTTCTTAGACTAGTCAGTGAAGTTGAAGGTGAATGCTACAAGTTCTCCCAAGTGCTTTCCAGCCCTAAAATCTTGTAGAATGAAGGTTTTAACACAGATACAACCTTGCTGAGCATTGAGCTGAAACATGCACAACTTTGTTAACACTCCTTACTTGCTGCTGTGGTCCCTGAAGGTTCAGGCTGCTTTTCGTTCAGAGTGGTTCAAAGCAGCGGGACAGTTTGGTCACTTTACATCTCCGTAGGAGATCTTTAGACCTCCCTCATTCAAAAATAAAGCTTGCTTTCTTCTTCTCTCCTCCACTCCTCCCCAGAATTCTTGCTGTTTCTGAAACACTGTGGTCAGGAATAGTGACATAAAATAGTTCCCGAAGCTCTGACTACAAGGTGATTTTTAAAAAGAGTGGAACTTCTTTCAGTTTGTGTGTTTATCTGTGTCTCTCAATATCCGTCAGTTCCTCTAACTCCAGGATCCTTCAAATCTATAACCGACATCATGAAAACCTGGTGGAGGGATAACGACAACAAACTGATCAACCTGAGTATCTCAAAAACCCAAAAGAACCCTGTCGAAAAGAGACCCAGTGTTAACGCCCTCAGGGAGAGTTAGGGTGTCACTGAACATCTCAGGAGAGGACAGTACTCTGTCTGGCAACAGAGAGCCTTGTAGCCTGGAGCTTCAGCTGGAGCTCTGCAGGGCTCCAGACAGGTGCTAGACAGTGAGGTCCCTCCTGCACAAGTTCTTCACTGTCTGCAGAGTTAGCATAATTCATTTGAAAGTCTGTTAGTCACAAAATAAAAAGAGAAAAAAAAACATAGCTGGATTTATTCTGACTCTCCCAGAACAGGTTCTGCTTCAGGTTAAAATCTACCTGCTCTCTTGCTTCTTTCTCTCTGCTAGGGTTGAGCTTAAACGTCTCTTACTCGCTGCTTCAGAAAGCAGTATAGGGGCAGCCTAACTTTGATTCACCCTCTTATTTTCAGTTTCTTTTTGGGAGGAAACAAAGATATGCTCATCTACATAGTGCACATCACCCCATAAATACCTTTCCAGCATCCACGTCAAGAGTACAGTTCTTTGCTGGTCCTTCTAGTGTTCTCATCACATTTCACCATATTCCTTTTCATTTACACTCCTCTCATCACCAGTGCCTGAATACACTTTAGTGTCAAAGCACAATATCCTCTCCTATTCAAATGTCCCTCAGAAAAATCTTCCACAGCATTTGGAAACACAAATTAATAGAGAGCCGTCATTGTCTGATTGTACACACACTCGTGGTCCTGGCTTGTTGCTGTCCTTTCAATCTCACATCTCAACTGCTCATGGATCTGTGCTGCTTAGTAAAGGTCCTTGTGATGTGGACCAGGCCTTTATGCTTTGTACATGGTGTTTCTGTTCTCTGGCTGAATGTCTTGACCTTTAAAAGGCAACTCTGAGCCCATCAAAATGTGTTTTATTTAATCAAGAATCTAATTCAGAGATAGCAAATCTCTGTGGCAGGCCTGAGATTCTGTCTGTGTATTGTCCACGCCAGCCCAGCTTTGCCCACACAGATGTTCACAGAGCTCAAATAAAAAGAGCTGTAAACACAGAAGAAAAGGCCTTTGAAAGTATGAGAAAAGCTTTTCTTTGTGTTTACTTTCTTTCTTGTTGACAAAATGGGCAATTTGGGTTCAGGTTGATCTAGTTTTATTCCAAAGATAAGAAAAATATAACTGGTTTGTTTTGGGGTTTTTTTCATCATCATAGCAGATTAGTCAGGGAGTATCACACAATGAAATGAAACAATTTAGAAAGCCATTAGAGGTAAAAAACATTTGTGTAATCAACAGCAATGTTCCCTTCAGCACAGAACAGTACAAGAAATCTGGCTGCACTGGTTGGCTTTCATGATGTGGAAGAGAAACTTTCCTTGGGTGATGATGCGGGAAGGTGACTGACCCTGGTAGAGCAGCAGACTGCTCACCACCTGAAGAAATGATTTAAAAACTCAGTGCTGGGAGGAGAACTTGCTGGTTTATTAATACTTGTCAGATTAAAGAAGTGAAAAATCCGAAGCAGCGTGAGCAGTGCATGAAAGCAGAGGAGTGAAAGGAAAACATGCTTTTGAAGTGTGCCGTGGCCTCTCTCAGCAGCCTCTCCTCGATCTCGCTCTCAGTTCATCCTGCCGCACAGCTGGCACGGCGTGTGCTCCGCAGGCAGCCGGGCGCAGCAGTCACGCAGCTCTGCGAGCTGCTGCACAGATGCTTCCGGTGGCGCTTAGTAGTTCCTAGCCAGCTTCCAGAGTTTTGGCAAAGTCGCTCACAGATGCCTGACACACAGAGATGGGGCAGAAATTCATTGAAAAGGGATACAAAGTTCATACTTAGACCCATCCTACTCTTATCTTTATCAGGCTCTACAAAGTCCATCTCTGTGGATCTGGTAGGAAATTATATATGTACATTGCATTAAAATTCTGTCTTGAAAGTTACATATCCCAGCAATTAAGGAAGCATTTTCAGCTTTGTTTGTATGTGAGAGTTTCGATGTGAAAGACAGCGATCTGAGGTTCTTGTCCACAGTATGGTTCAGGGCTCTCTCTTCAAAGAGCCTCATTAATGTTCCTGAAGAGTGACTTAGATTCCCTCGTCCTAGATCACATCCCATGGCTCCCTTCAGTCGCTGCAGCTTTGCCAATGGTGAAAGCTGTAATGACTTTCTCAAGTTAACAGAGTCTGCTGGAAAGTGACTGAAATAAAACCCCTCACTTCTCACCTGCTGCCAAACAGCCTCCAGATGGGTGGTGGGCTCAGTTCCTGCTGACTAGAGGATTTCATCGAAAGAAGAAAGCTTGAGGCAGCACATACATGCTGCTTACCAAAGGGCATGTTCTCCTTCTTGTTGGCATTTAACTCCTTCACTCTGGCTGGCTGCTTTGCAGCCTCTGGCTCTCAAATTCACTCCTGCTGCTGGGCAGCAGCCTAACCAGAGGTGTAAGGTGTGGCATCATGGAATCAAAGAGTGGTTTGTGTTGGAATGGAACTTAAAATTTATCTAGTTCTAACCCCCTCTGCCATGAACAGGGACATCTTCCACCAGATCAGTTTGTTCAGAGCCTCATCCATCCTGGCATTGAACATTTCCAGGCATGGGACATATATGACCTCTCTGGGCAACCTGTTCCAGTGCCTCTTCACCCATCTTTTCTTTTCACTACCACACACTGGCTGTGGTTGTCTAAACCTCCATGCCAAGAGCTTCTACCCTCAGGGCAGTTGCATGGAATGCTGCCACCTCCCTGGTCCACCTCATCACTGCTATCAGAGTGGTAGGGAAATTGCCTGAGATTCGTGCCAGTACATGAGAGCGCAGGATTTAGACTTTCTTATTATTCTTAAAGACTAAACCTGTTCCTTACAGAGTCAGTGGAATCCAAGGTGGCCCTAAGGGTACATTTATAGGAAAAGAGAAAAACAAACTAGTGACAGACAACAAGTATTTTAACAAGAGAATCTAATTTTTCCCTTTTCACCACACATTGTGCAATATGCAGTTACTGCTGTATTTGCTGCCAAAGGAGGGAAGTCTGGGGAATCTCCTAATTTTCTTTCACATTTAAACAAACACTTTCTCATAACCATGACCAAGAAAGGAAGCTAAAGTACTTAGCAAACTTGTATTGTGTTGTAAGTCCATGTTTATATTTTGTTTCTGAAAAATATACTAACTGTATTGATAGCATAGTAGCATTCAGCTCCTGCAGTCTGATGTGGGAGAGTGCTCAGGGAGTATTTTTTACCTTGTATGGAAACTTAGTTTTGTTTTCAAAATACCTGCGGCTGAGAACAGTCTGAGCTGTTCTGAAGTGAAAAGTTGTGGCCTTCAAAGCATGTTCATATGACTCCCACAGGGTAGTCATGTCTGGGAGGGAAAAAAGACAAGCAGTGTCTGGAGGCAGGACTCCCTCTGAGGAAATCTATCACTTCCCCTAAATTTCTAGGATTTTGGTATTGTGATCATAAGATACAGGTCTTATGAACACCAAGGAGACTCCGGCAGGAAAATGATTCTTTTCAACCAGATTGCTGTCTCAGATTAATTTCAAATCTAGCATAGCATAATGCCTCTGCTAGCTAAGGTTTTGTAAATTTGTGCTTGATGAATAAATCTGTGATTTCAGTTACTAATCTGGAAGCTTCTGAAGATAAATCCTAATACATATGAAATGGTGTTTCATTCCCTTAAGTCTGCCTTTTCAGATACCATGTCAGAACTTTTTATTTGGGAAAAGTAAATTGGATTTTAAATATGTGATCAAAAAGATAATTTGCTCTTGAGAAGCAAAATATTTAAATATTGTTTACTTTTTAGTCTGATCTCATTAATTTTGAACGTTTTGTGCTACAGCTCCCATGTGTGTAAATAAACTTTCGGTAGTTCAGGATGAGCTGCAGCTTCCAAATGCAATCTCTAAAGCAGAAGGAAAAATAACGAAGAACTCTTACTTATTTTAAGAATGAATCTGAAAGGTCTGGATAGAAGATTCCAATTTCTTTCCAGAGGTTATCATCTTGATTATCAAGATAATGGCCCTCTTGCCACAGGGAGGGTAGGTCCCACACTGCATTGCATTGCAGAGCTGGGATTTTAGTGACCAGCATTGTCAGTGTGTGGTTTGGTTTTCCTCAGACAAGTCTCACACCTCTTGCAGAGTTGACAAAATATTTTGCTTTGGCTTATTAGCTGCCTTGAAATAAATTCAATTAGTTGTAATAATGGAGAAAGGAGGATTGTGAAAGACAAGTATTTTGTGGCAATGGTATCTCATTGTTTCATATTTATGTGATTACGGCAGGATAGGATGCATAGATTTATTGCTCCTCATTAACCTCACCAAGTGCAGCAATGTGGCAGAAACATTTCAGGTTTAGGATTAGGGCAGGCTGCAGTGATAGCTGGATTAATTTTTGGCATCCACTTCACCATCACGTTCTCATCACTGCTACCAAACTGAGTCTGAGAAGGACAGTCTCTCTTCTGCCAGGTTCAGCTTTTTCTAAAATTCCATTTTTGCCGCTCATGTACCACAAGGCTTTACAGAAATGGTCTTGTCTCTGTCTCCAGTGCTGTCATGGGCATGCTTAGTGCTGTCCATCAGACTGAATATCTCTGAGTGACTAATACAGTGGATGAGTAGGTCAGCCCTATGAACTTTACTACCACACAGGAAGTACAGTGAGGTTCACAGAATCACAGAATGGTAGGGGCTGGAAAGGAGCTCAGTAAGAGCTCTGTATGATCAAATGAAGTCAATAGGTGGCATCTGGATTCACAGATATGTGTTCTGATGCTTTAAGGACCTTTTCTCCACAACTCTGTGAGCTTAATTCAGATATGCATTGGTAAAGACAGGAGATTGAGGTCATTTTTGCTCAGGAATAACAGGTACAAAAAAAACCCCAAAACCAAACAAAAGCAAAGGGTCTTGACAACTCCTTCTTGGCAATCCCAACTTCCCGTTGGAAGCAAACACATGCTTTTTTCAAAGTCACACAGGCGTCTCCACATGCCCATAGCTTGGGAAGACACAGATGGACTCGTGTTTTGAGAAAAAACAGGCAGGCAGTTTGGAGAGGAAGAAAAGCCTCTGATTCTTTGTGGCTGTTCCTTTTTAGTAGAGGCATGCACACAGTTAGCCTGCCCTAACAGAGAGAGAGTAGAGTGGCCATGCACAAGTGCATCACCCTGAGTCTCCACATCTACCAACGCTGGTCTCAGAGCCAGAACATGGACTTGTAGAACAGAAGCATCATGCAGGCTGCAGTGAGAGCCAGCTGTCACCTCTGCCCCACATCTGTGCTGCAGGGGTGGTGGGAGGCGATGCTGAGGCACAGCCAGAGATTTGTGAGGTGGGGGGGCTGAGCACGGGCTGGGAGTGCACCAGTATCACTCAGCATGCTCTTCTGGTTGGGTTGGCTTCTTCGTGGAAAAGAAGAATTTTCATCTCACAAGTGGCTGCACTGCAGACACCAGCAGTGAAATACTTGTGCAAGTATGGCTGGAAAGCTGGAGCTAGGAACCAGAGAAGCACACTGAGAAAGACACCAGAGAAAGGCTCAAGTTCTTAGCCCCATGATCTGGGCTTCCAGCAGTGCGATTTTATCCCATGCATAAGTAGATTATATTATATTCCCTTCTAATTTTCTACCATTTTTGTCTAATTGGCTAATTTTTAGTGGCTTGATAAAGAGTCAGAATTCCTTATCTCCGCATCTGCCACTGCCAAAAGCATTGAAAACTTTCCATCATTAACAATTACACAGGAGAAATAAGAGGTGCTATGTCACAAAGTATTACTGAGCAGAGGAAAAAGATGTGGCCAATCCACAGTAAATAATCAGGATCCCTTATGGAGAAGCGCACCGATCACAGGCTCGAAACACCATCCTGCCATCTCCACTTAACTGAATTTGGCCAGGAGGTACGAATGGGGGATCCACATTTCGTGTGCCTTCTGCACTAGAGCATTGATCTCTGATGTTGGACAATTTTTTCAGGTATCAACTTATTTTACATTTGAAAGTGTATTAGTGACCGGAATTGGAGAAAATTTCCAATTTGTTTTTCCTAGGAGATCACTTAGGAATCACAAGCTGCCAACCTGTTGTTCAAGTGAAAAGGATTTCACTCTCTGCTTTAACATTTCCAGCCAGCATGATTAGAAGTCTGCCAACTACCTGTGTAAAGAATTTTGTCTCCTTTTGACATCTCCTGTGCTGTAGGTGACATCAGGCAGTGATCTGAATTGGCCAGTGTTAAAAGCTATCAAAGAGATCAGAGAAGGAAAGGGCTTGGTCTGTATTAGTTACAAACAACATCAGAGAAACTCCTATTTCATCCCTGGAGGCTCTCGTGGTGAGTGGATACTGTTACATGGGATCCTTGAAACGCTTCTTGAGTCTTTTGTCCAACCAGACCTGAAAAACTTGCATCTCTCTCAAAGGTTTTCATACACTACCCTAAAACACACTGTTTTTAGGGAAACTTCGAATTCCTTTTCCTCTACAAGAATAAAACTGTTGTTTTGGAACATGTTTCCTACTTTCCAGGAACTTAATCAGAAGAAGTTTTCAAGGGACATTTTCTTTTTAGAAGCAGCCTCCGACTCAGAAGCTCCTCCTGGGACAGGTACAGCATCCTATTACATGGCAGTGCTGTGCAAAGTGGAGAGAGCTGGAGGTTGCTCCACCGGGATGTCGTTAGGCGAGGTGAAGCTACCAGCGTTTACCTTTAGTGAAGTCAGCTGTAGCCAATAGAATAGTTGTCATTATTTAACAGTGTGATGAAGGTTATGGGGAATTGCTGGGAAACAGCTACGGTAGTCAGGCATTTTGTCAGATGAGATCTCTTGGGATAGGTTGTGGCTGTCTTGTCAGTCCGTTAGGTTTCTGGCCTTTGAAAAGGGAGGTGGTAAACGTCACCAGTACCTTACCAGGGAACAAAACAGATCAGAGCACCTTACTAACCCTCCTCAGTGTCATGAAGACTTCCTATAGCATGATACTAGACTCCTAGTGTAAAAGAAGACGTCATGTGGCTTTCATTGTCCTGAGCACTGACTTACATTGAAATGATTTCCCTGGAAAACAAGTGCATAATTAATGGCAGAAAGGGATATAATGAGTTGAATGGTTCAATAGTAATGAATCTGAATGTCTTCAGGGAAAGAGGCTTTAGTACAGGCAGTGCTGTAGAGACGATTTCCTGATTCATTTCTGTGGTAGTTTGAGGGGTTCCAGGTTCCCCTCAAACAAAGCCATAGGGATGAGGCACATCGCTGGGGATGGACCTGCTCGTCCCAGGATATGGCAATATTGTTATTGTATTCCCTTTCCAGTATCGCAGTCTAAAAGGCAGTGCCTGAGTTGACCTCTCCCCCTTCTCCCCGCTGCGTCTCTGCTTCCTCTCCTGCAAGCAGCGCTCTCATATCTGGCTGGGGGGGCGCTGGCGGGCAGGAGCTGAGCCGCGGCGGCCGCGCAGCTCCGGGCGGGTCCGGCCTGCTTCGGCCGGCCAGGGCGGGAGGGGTGCGGGGTTCCAGAGGCCAGTTTGGGCCTGGTGGCTTTGGTACTTCTTCTACCTGACTGCCTTTTGTATCTGTGCGCCTGTAAAAAGGATTTCTCCTCAAAGCTTACAATCGGCGTGCAGTGTCCTCGTCCTCACTCCTGGAGAGGGGCGACACTCGGGAGTGCCCCTGCCCCAGCCGGCAGCAGCTCAACGTCACAGACCAGGGCTTGCTGCTGCCCTGCACTCCTCGTCACAGACCGGGGCTTGCTGCTGCCCTGCACTCCTCATCACAGAGGAGAACAGAGGTGCAAGTGTGAAATTGTGACGAGAATGGTGGTGCAAGTGTGGGATTGAGCTCCGTGGATGAGGACTTTGGGGGCTTTAGAAGTGGTAGCTGTTTTAAAGCTGTAACTTCACCTGGAATCTTGCAGGTATCTCGGGTAAAATGCTTTATTCTTTGAAGGAGCGTGTGTGTGTGTGTGTGTGTCTAATTGGCCAAGTCTGCAGAAAAAAATCTGCCTACAGAACTTCCCTCTGTACTTATTTACGGAAACAGGGAGATTGTTTCCATAAATTATAATGAAATGCATAAATTCTGAAGAAAGTGACAAACATTCTGAAATGTTGGCTGAAGCATTCAGCGAAGCAGTAGATACAAATTGGCTTTGCATTCCAAGATTCCAAATAAACATATTTTTGCCTCTCTAGATGTATAGAAGCTGTTCTAGTTCTCTTCCTCTCAGTTCTCAGGGCTGTGTTTATATTTGATTCATTTGGCCTCCCTGAGCATCCTTTTTCACTGCTAGACCCTAAGCTGGATTTTTCCAGTACTCTTCTGTGGGGGCTCAACACATCAGTCCCTTGAGAGCTACATTTGGAAAGCACAGTGCTGTGATGATGAACTGTCTTTCCAGTACATTGTAGTGTAAGTTAAATGATGGATTTTCCAAAGCTTTCCGAAGAACCCTTTTCTGCTGTAGAGCAGGGCACATTCTCTGCTGTTTTGTCAAGTGACAGAAGGAACAGCTGTAGTCAGAATTCAGAAGAGAAATTATTATCTAGTCAGATAATTTGAACATCATTAAAAAATGATTCCAAAGCACAGAAAAGTGTGATTTAATTTTCCTTTAGACCTTAGAAATATTAATAAGAAATCAGTATGGATTGTGAACAGTGCAAAATGTTCAACTCAACTATGAATTTCTTCTGGAGGAATTCTAGAAGATTAGTTTAGCCTTACAGAAAGTATTTTTGTTTTAATACCGTGCTGCTTATGCAGTTCTTTGTTTTAGTACCAAAGAGAAGCAGCCATTCTCTTTGAGGCAGAGGCTGAAACATCAAGAAGGACTCTTGATATTATCTTTGAAAAAGAAATAGGCTACTGCTAAGGTCAGGAGTAATGGGCCATGAGTTATTTCATAACTAGTTTGGATATCTTCCATGAGCTGGTTAGAGAAAATGATACAATTCTGAAATGATCGCAGAGAAAGCACAAATAGCAAATTAGTCTAATGAAAACTTTTTTAGGCAAAACCTTTCATTGTAGCTGTTGCAGATGTGCAAAAGGGCAAAGCAACAAGTGTAAATACGTTCTGCTTTGTCTTTGAAGCAATGCCCAGTGTCACTTGAGCTTCATTTGTTCAAGTAAGTAGGAGTATAGTGATACAAAACCAGATGGTGTTTGCTGTTATTGGATGATGAATGTTAAAGATGATAATCCTTGAGATTATGCCGTTAAGTGTAATGCATTTATAGCTGGGTTATGCAAAATACTAAGCACCCTCAACTCCCATTGACTGCCAGGGCAGCTGGAGGGTCCTCATGCCTCCCGGGGAGTACACGGCACTTAGGAGTCAGGGACCTTACTAGCTGAACTCTTCAACTGAACGCTTGGGTTTGAGATGTCAATTGAAATCAGTGTTCAGCATCTTTGGTTTCACTCTCTAGTGACCCTCATTAGGCCTGAAATCAAAGACCTTCTCCTCTTTACAGGAAGTGAGTCAAAAGCCAAGGAACTGTGTCCTAAAATCATCACCTGAGTGATGTGATTGTATAAATGTGGTAATGCCACTAAACAGTAACCTGACTGAAACACACACATGCATTGCACAAAGGTAAGAAGGAGAGAGAAGATAACCTTAGTGCTCAGTAGAAAATGCTTGGTAAAAACTAAACACTTCCAGATGCTGGGCATTCTCCCCTTGGACTTAACACTGCTGCACTGGGTGAGCCACCCTGGATCCTGGGTGCATCTTGGACACAGCCGTCCTAGGATTTTCAAAAAGAATATTTTTTCTCCTTCAAATGAAGTTTCTACTGAAATGGCAACCAGCATTTTTGAATTTATTAATACAGACTCTGAGATGAGACTGGTAAATGTATAGAAATCAAAGTCAGATTTAACAAGGCATGATAGGAGTTTATAAAAGGGAAATATAAACCTCGAGTGTGCATATAGAAAGATAATCTAAGTACCTAAATATTGGTTAGAATCAATGCGTATAAAATGTTTTGGTGGTAACTTAGGAGCAAGCGAATCCTAAATTTATTTGTGATGAATTGAATGAAGCAGTAGTTATATATAAAGTATCAAACCACTGAAATTGTTATTTGGTTGGCTCTAGTAACCTATTCTGGTTATTCAGGACTAAAGATAATGCTAAAGAATATCAGAGAATGATAAGAAAGCTCAGTAAGTGGATAACACAACTGAAAGTTATATTAATTTGTTGATTAGTGCAAGTAATGTATGTTTAAAAGCGTTTTCTAGAATCAGGAACATGTCTAGACTGGCTCCTGGCTATGTTGGTGGCATATGTACCTGAGCAGCTTCACATAATTTGAGGAAATATGGCCCAAGGGTTCATTCATCCTTGCCTTGAAAGTTCCTCTGTTCCCGCTGAACCTCATCTTTGACCTCTTCTGCACAGAAATAGGAGACAGTCACTTGGAGTTAATACATGCCCTGGATGACAGAGGACACTACCGAGTTTAGATTAGCACATATTAAACCAAAATTTCAACAATTCAGCTATTATTTCGTTTTATGTTTTAGTGCTACAAGTATGAGGATTTCTTTGTATAAAGGGATGAATTTGATTCACTTAACAGTTCTCTGCATTTTGTAAAGCAGTTTTTTCCTTGGTACCCTGTGAAATGCTATCATTTGAAAAAAATAATAAATCTCCAAGGAATTGGTGCTTTTGAAAAGGCAGGCATCTTAGACTTGCTGCCTCTGAATTGTTCTCTTTTTCGTAAAACAATGCTGTATTTCTGTGTAAGCAATACGCACGCCAGAGGTTCGCATGAAAAATAGGGTGCATGTAGTGCACTTCGTTTATTTCTTGACATAACCACATAAGATGAAAAAACACAGCAGTTCGTAGGAATGAAGTTATGACATGAAACAGACTACTTCTGTCAAGAGAAGGAGACAATTTGCAACTGAAAACAAAGAGAAGAGGACTGGCTACAGAGTTCGTGTGTGAACTGTATCAAAGTATGAAAGCATGCCTGTGTGACAAAGTGCAGGGCAGTCGCACTGACAGTATGGAGCAGTCTTTCACTGCAGAGGAACCTAAATACTAAATCTAATAAGTCTACAAAAGCCCATTGCTTGTGGGAGTCCTGACTGTGCAAGTGCCTGATTGCCTTCTGTGACCTGGGAAGGGTGGAGGGTCAGTACTGACTGGCAGCATGCTATCTGCAAAGGGAGCAAATCAGTCACTTGGGGACTTCAGCAGGCACTGGTAGGAGTTATAGCATCACGTTAAACAAAACATATTGTCTGCCTGAAATGATAACATAATTCCAGGTGGAGCAGACCAGCGTGAAATAAATATTTGAGGTTCAGTCCACTTTTGACAGTTTGCCCAAAATAGTAACAATGGTTAAAAATTACATTTGGTTTCTCCATCTACCCATCCAAACGTGTTCCACTCGGCAGCTTGACAGGACAGTCAATGTTACACTTTTACACCATTCAAACCAGAGGTCGCATACAGTGTAGCTATCCAAACAGGTGTGCTGGTTTGAGGCTAATTGGAATATTTTAATAGAGAGAATTACACTATAGGCTGTGAAAGGAAAACATCATGATGTCTACTTCACTCATACGCTTGCTGCAGAATTGTTTGGGAACACTAACCAAAACAATAGATAAGTCAGTCTCTCTCTGTCGCTTGCTGGAGCAGGAGCTGCTGGTGGGATCTAACAGCTTCTGGGCTCTGACTCCTCTGCTGATTAATCCTCACTAACCACTTTTCTTCTAATCCCCTTGGCCGATCCTCCTAATTTACTTTGCACGTAAGGCAAACTTTGGGGTAAGGTACAGGGGTGGGGAGAAGGTGGAAGGGTGGTTGGGAGCCCCTCCTGGGGTCTCTGATTTCTGGGAGGGGAGTTGTGTTGCTGTATTACCTTTTACTTGTATATATCTGTAAATATTGTGTATATAGTGTAAATATCTGCTGTACATTGTGCTGAGCTGTAAATAGAGCTTCATCATTTAACTTCCAGCCGACTGAGTGCTAGTCTGGGTCATTTACTCCCAAACCTTCACAACAGGAGACTGATCATTAGTGCCCCGTGCCTGCAAAGGGCTTTGTTCCCTGTCAAGTCACCTTGACACTTTAGCACCACTACTGTAATTCTTGTCCTCTACCATCCCTCTCTTCCTCCACCCCAACACACACACGGAGTGCTATTTAAATAAGACTTTTTACAGCATGTCATAAATATCGATGACATGAAACTCAGGGCTTGGCATTTTTTTGTTAATGGCCCTCTTCAGCACTGGTTCACACCTGGACTGTAACCAGCCCCTGTGTAACTGGCTGACATTTTTAAAAAACAATATAAATATGTGAGACAAAATACTGAGATACTTTTTCAGCAGTTGCAGTTGTTGACAAACTCTCTGGCCACATTGTGTGCTGGGGATGTCATTTGGCCTGACTCCTTGAACAATGCCCATGACAGCTTGGCAGGGCTTGACTTGTAATTACGGTTTATGCTTTTCAGCTACTCCCTACAGTACTTCCAGATGAGCTGTAGATGGACATTTGATATCACACTTGGGCTGCTTTTAGAAAAATTAATGTATTTTTCCTCACACTCCAATTTCTGTACTCATCTCCAGAGGACAGTTAATGCCATTGCTGCTAATACAAGAAAATTTCTTTCGTAGTTGCTGTGGTCACTTGAATAGTTTCTGTCCCTTTTTTTTTCTGGCTGTACCAAGTACTTTTAAGTTGTAAATCAGATAACAAATGATGGTTTGGAGATATTTATGACAGTGTTCAAGATTTAATTTTCTGTTTTCTGTCTGTCTGAATGAAATACTTACAGCTCAGGCTCTTCTAGATAGTCACTGGGAAACTGGCATTTCAGTGGAACAGTCCATGAGAATGAGAACAATAATAATTTGTCTCTTGCCTTCAGTAGAAAGGGAAAATAGCAGGTAGGGAAGCAGAAGGATGTATTGGGCTCATGGAAACAGCATGGATTTTGCAGTGTGGTTTTATGTCATGGCCTTCAGTGCTTTGAATTAAACAGGATAAAGAGCAAAAGAAAATACAGGATCATAGGGCTAGAAGGAACATGAAGACACCTAATCCAAGGCAAAATCAACAAACTTTGGGCCCTTCATGATGGGCACTTGTCAGCCTGCCTTGAAATCTTTTGAAGGGATACATGAAACCTCAGTCAAACTCTTCTGCAGTTCATGGCCCTTTCATTAAAAAATGTTTCAGGAGATACAATCTGAGTCTTCTTGATTGAATGTTAGCCTGTTACTTTTGTGGATACATGAGGTAGCCCTCTACATGTCTGAAAGACTGGTAGCAAGCCTTCTCTTGGTCTTCTAGGCAAAAATTCCTACTTTTCCAGTATTTTCTCATAATTCCTATTTATAGGTCCCTTATAATTGTTATTGTTGTCTTTGGGACTGCTGTGACCAGTTCATCAGTTTCTCGATGTGCGGCCCCTGATGTAGGCACAGCAATCCAGTGAAAGCCTTATCGGGGCTGCGGAGTGTTCTGTAGTTTGAAAGGAGAGCCGTTACTGTACTCTCGTTTTTTCTAAGCAGAGGGCGTGAAGAGGTGTTTGGCTGAAAAAAAAAAATGCAAGGAAAAACCTATGGTGTCTGGCTTTAGGACACACTGGAGTAACAGTGAAATAAAGTTCGACTTGTAAGGAAATTGCTGCCTTGGGATGACAGAATGAACTGTTCTCTGGAAATGGTGAGCAGATACGAGTGTAGAAAATGAAATGTTGGTAAGGATGCATGACACCATGCCACTTTCACTTCACAAGTAGAAGCTAAAGATTAGAGGTCTGGCTAGATAAAAATTACATATCTTCTTACACAGCCGAGCATACGTGCAAAGCCTTAGTCACAAATCTTCACCAGGCAACTATTTCTAAATGAATGGATATGTGTTGTTCAGTTGTTTATTACATTTTACTGCCAGTATATTTTACAGAAGACTATTCCTCGATAGGAGCAATGCAACAGAAACCTTACTAGAAAAGATTCACCCTTTTCCCAGCAAATGCCTGCAGTTATTTTTATTTGCTTGTTGTGACATGTCAGTGTTAGACTCTAAGTGGAGGCTCATTTAATGATGAGATAGAGCTTGTTTCAAACAAATTTAGCCTGTAAGGCCAGCCAGCCAGGAAGAGAAAACAATAGCAAGGAAGTAAGCTGAGCAGCAGCTCAGACACTGAGTTGTGAGTATTGAGCACTCAGAAATTTTTCATGTGGGTTGCCATTGATGATCTTGGTGAAGTGAACAGTAGGTAATTTCTTGAATGAAGAAGCTGACTAATTTGTTGACCGAGGATTCCTCAGCTGACTCCACTTGCCTCCCTGTTCTGTTCTTCTCACTCGTGTTTACTAGTGCTATACATCACAGAGTGTTCCGTTGAAGCGAATTGTCTAGCTCTAGCAAGCTTTAGAAGCATCCCATTTTCTCATTTTTATGTAAATGAAACTCAAGTAAGCAAAGTTCCTATGTCATATTCCCTTGGTCTGTCTTGGAAAAATGATTAGGGCCTGACTTTTCCACAAAAAGGAATGCAGAATGGTGTCTGCTTGTAAGTTTGTGATTCATACCTCCTGTCAGGGGTACCAAACCAGTAAAAACACTGGAACATAAAAAAAATAAGCATGGTTATGTATTTCAGGAAAACAAGAATGTTTCTGGAACAAATCTTCAGTGTTTAGCTATTTCTGGATGATATTTCAGTGAAGGAATGCCTCCTGGCACCAGTTTGCACTATGGAATTGTCCCACAGGACAATGCTTTGCTTTAGCGTGTTTAAGGTGTCTTTTTTTGGGTTCTTGTAGCAGCAAATCCTTTAACAGCTCATGACTTAATGGAAACTAAACAAAGCTTCTTCCAGGAAAAAAAAAAAAAAAAAAAAAAAGTTGATCTCCATCACCCCACAGTGAACTTCTTTTCTTAAATACATAACACATGCTTTTGGAAAAATATCTTCAGTTTAATCTGGACACTGTAAACTCCAAAGACAAGATTATGTCCTCGTTCATCCGTCTTGCATAGGTCAGAACTCAAAACTTGCTAGGAAAAAGAAATGGAAATGCAGAAGATACCTTTGTGTCTAGAAGTCTGCTAGCAGGATATGACCAGACTGTTGTTTGTCATTCCTGTTAAAAATAGCAGCCTACATAACAACAACTCAAGGATAGGCTTTTCTCCATAGGTCTCCTAAAGGCACTGACAGGCCTGCTTTTCTCTCTACTAACAGGTATTTCTTTGTGTCTTTTTCCATTTCCTGTGGAAACTCACTTTACTTTTTTTACTGCCCATAGAGCTCAGTGCTAGCTGATCTCTCTGTACCTGGCGGCCTTATTGCTCTGTGTCTGCCAGCTTTTTCACCGCTTTTCCTTTTTACCAGAGCTGCTGCTGAGACACCAGCATAGGTTATGCAAAATGTGGTACAGTGGGCAATTCAGACACAAAAACCATGACTTAAGCAGCTGATAACTCAATAATAGGATTGTAAAAATTGCATAATACCACTCTTTGTTCATGAATAGAGTACATTTCACACACGGTCTTAATTCATTTGGAGCAAGACTGAATCAGGAAAAGAGATCTGTCTCAGACTGTAATGCTGCTGTCATTTACAAAGAGCACTGTTGCAGCGGTTCCGTGCTGGAGCAGTGCTTCCACCTTGACTTTTGCTAGTGCTTTTGCCACTCTTTCTGCAGGAAAATGTTTCTGCATAGAGTTGAGCAAGCATAAAGCATAATGGCTTGAGTTTTGTGGAAGCAATGAATAAAAGGAAATGACAAGTTATTTTGCAGATGGATTTTGGAAGCATACTTTGAAAATGTTTGTCCTTTCAAAGCATTGACTTAAAAGTTTATATCTAGTTGTTACTGTTCTGACTTTAGACTGGAGGAAGATACCTTGCTTCATTTGTCTTGACTGTATTAGAGAGCTATTCCCACTGGACAAATCTCAGTATGTGGAAAAGAAACTATTCCTGAAATCAGTGGGCTCTAATTTAAACTTCCAAAACAAATTGCTCCTGTTTCTCTTCCCATCTAACCCATAATTCCTGAAAGTACCCTACTCCCAGATATAAATGCAGAAAACTGAAAATTAAGAACAGATCACTTGCCTTTCCTTCTGAAGACTGTCAAATTGCATGCTCCGTGTTTGTAGAATAGCTACTATGTGAACACAGAATGTATAGAAAAACACTGCCTAGTCCTCTTGCCAGGTTTCTGTTTGTGACTTTTCACTTGTGATTTATAGCAGTATTCTAATAAAATAGGACACAATATTGTCTGCTCTAAGGAATCTATGCTTGGAAATAAGTGAATCAATCAAGCAGATAATGCACAAGATCTGCTGTCTGAAGGCTGCTGCGTTCAGTTCTGAAGTTTTGTGCTGGTTCTTGGATTACATTCAGATAACTGGAGGACTACTTTCCAATACTTCTAACAACTGTTTGTTTTTTTTAGAGGAGGCAGATTTCTTTTTTAAAACATAACCACCATATAAGCCTAGGTTTCTCTAGAAGTTATGTAAATAGTTGATGCTATTTTTGATTACAATTCCTTCGCTGGTTTAACTTTGAAAGGTTTCAAGTTCATTACATTTAAATATAACATTTAAATTCATTTTATGATTATTTGTAACTTCTGAGGTGTATAGAAAGTAAATTAGTGCTTGTTTTGATTGGATAGAACTAGCAGCTTTCAGAAGCATAGGAAAGTCATAGTGACAGGGATAGGATGACAAGCATTCAGCACACATGCACAAAGTCAGAGAACATTTCCCAAACTCAGAGGATCTGATCTTTTCCCTGCAATTTGTCTGTAACATCTGAAGGTCTTATTAATGTTTAAACCATGTTATCACTGGAAAAAATCGATGGGGAAAGGGCCAGAAATTAACTTTCTTAGCTGAGCAGTTCTACTTTATAATTCATGCATAACTGTTTTCTTTTTAAATTCATATTCCTTTCTTATTTTCTCCTCTGGTTTTCTCATCCCTCACATTGCTTCTTTGCCCTTCTTGCCAATTTACTGCACCAAAACAAATACCTACGTGTAAGGTATTTGCTGGTAGAACTATGTATTGTGCATCTTTACAAGATCACTCTTACTGCATTCTTTTTTCAAGGAAAAGTCTTCCACAGGCACTTTTACACTAAAGAGCAAGGAGCCCTTTCAGCTGAGCTGAAAATGCCTAGTGAAAGAGCATTATGCAGCAAACACTGGCTTGTCTGGCAATGGCAAGTTTCTAGCCATCTGCTAAGAGCAGGAGAACTGAGTGTTCGGTTCACATATGTAATGTACCAGAACATAACTTAATAGTAAATTGGTTTTTTCATAACAGTAGTAGAAGGTGTTGAAAACTATGCTAAATTGGGTGCATTTCACATAGATTTCCTGCCTGGTCCTGTCCACTGACAAGACCTAGATGCATTGTTTCATGCTCATTATTATGGCCTTGGGCACAGATTTAATGCCATAATGATGTGAACTAGTGAGGCATGAAAACATGGGAAAACACCATGAAAAATTAACCAAATGGTCTATAAGGTCAGTTCTGTTTCCTGCTTTTTGTAGCTGTTTCCTGTTCTGTGTACCTGACTTGCCAGGATCATCCCATAATGTATTGTGATGGCATTATCAGGTGGGTTATAGACCTTTTAGTATTATGGTAGGATATTTTTTATTTGTTTCAAAAGGGACTTTGAATGATGATCAGGCACAAGAATTGTCACTTAATCTTGCCTTAGTCTTAGGAATCTCAGTGTGATTCCACAAAGTTCAGTGTGGTATCTTCAATACAGGGGCCCATAAAAATAAGAAACAGCCGGAGACAGCCCCAAAAGAATCACAACTGTTCAAAGTACCCAAAAGATAAGACATTTTTCATGGATGTTTCCATGTTTTTTCCAGATCTCTATATTGCCTTCATGCTATTTCTCATATTTTCTCCAAAAAGTAATACCAGGAATCAAATTCCATGACAGTAACACATCTTACTAGAATAAATGGGTTTTACACTCAAAACAGCATTCTGCAGTTGTGAAGGTAAGCTGCTGGGTGCTTCCTGATAGCTGGGAATGAAGGACAAAGTGACAGGAATGTGTGCTTAGAAGATCCCTTATCAAGTCTCAGTCTAATTAGCGAGTTGGGGGCCTAAAATACAAAGAAAAATCATTAAACCAAAAAAGAACAGACACAACTGGTATTCCAAAAAGAGTAACAAATGAGTATCACTGCAGAATGAAGTTCTTGTTTGTGCTTTAACAGCTTTGATTCAAACACATTGTTGAGAAAAGGGCATCAGACTGCTCCCATTTCAGTGCTTTGTCTTCCTGATAAGAATTCCACATGCGGTAGTTTCTTCATGCACAAACACTTTGTTGTATAGAATCTGCACTGTTCTGTGGCATTCAGAGTGCTGTTAGTCACCTGTAAAGTGCATGATTACCTTCTGGCTTCGCCTTGGGAAACCTGTTGCCAGTTCTACAAGAGTTCCCTGGTGGTCATGAAGAGACTAAAATAGATTAATAAATAAATGCCTAAGGAACTATTCTCTTCCTGTTGAGGATGAATACCTTTTGTTTTTCCCAATGCCATCCTCCTGCAGTGTATGTTTTTATCAGAATATGCTGAAGGTGGATGTGGAAACAATGCCATTCAGACAACATGAGAGAGAAAAACAAAACCTGAGACGCTGCTTTGAGCTTTTATTGAAATCCTCCAGTTACCTGACAGGCATCACATTGGAAAAAATGTCAGAGTAGTCCAAGGAAAATAATGTGAGGATAATACAATGAATGTTGTGCACTGTGGGGGTGAAGGTGCACTACAGCCCTTATTACATTCCCTAGCTCTCTGAAGGACTCTGCAGCATGTCCTCCTCTTGGTGTGGTAAGACTGCTGTGCTTCAGGTCAGGCAAGGACTGCACAAACTGAGAGGCTCCCTCTCAGTCCCACCATACTTCCTGGCAATGGCCAGCATTGGAGAAATTAACTCAAACTGTGAAATATCAGGTGAAATTTAACAAAACTCAGGTGGCAGCTTGCTGTTATCTTACTTTGCTTATCTTTACTACTGCTCATGCACACCTGTCAATGGGAAGATCAGAGGAACTACACTAAAGACAGGGAGAATGAGGTTTGCTTAGCACAGCCGGGGTGGGAGGTAGCAAAGCCATACTGCCCTCCCTGTTTTTCAGTGACTTGGCCTGTTTTTGCAAGCAGCAATTAATGCAGAAGACAGATTCTTACCATTTAAACCCCAGCTTATCCATTTTTCCTTTCTATATCCTCGGAAGCAGAGGGGAAAAGAAAAAGCAGCAAAACTGAGGGAGTTAGAGGGGAAAAGAGACTGATGCATAAGCTGTTTGAGAACTTGCTAAGCTCAAGCCTTGGTCCCAGTGTTATCTTCATCACCCCTTGGTTCATGAAAAGCCCAGTGGGGTTAGTGGTGAAGATTCCTATTCTCACATTCCCTGATTTCCAGGTTTTATGAATTCTTGAGAGCATTGCAATGCATCAAAGTTCATCTCAGCATAAATAGTTCATGTGGCTGGCTATGGCTCTGTCTAGCCTTTGTAGAAAAGCAGAGAAGAAACCTAAGGTGCTGGGCCACTTCTCTCACCATCCTTAACCATGTCACTCATCCATTTCCATAATAAATATATTTAGGGCATGTGTCATGAAGTCGACACTAAATTAGCAGCAAAAATACCGATTCAAATCACTCACAATTCTCTGCTGTAAAAATAAGCCTTTTAGAGTAGACAGCCATAGTGGTAACTAATCCCTTATCCAGATTTCATTTTGTAGCAGAATTCTGTAGGTTTGCACTAGTTTAAATATTAAATTTCCATCTCAACAGATTCTTTACACATGCTGGGCCAGGTGTGCGTCTGGTATAAATTAACATTTCTCTGCTGATGCTATGAGAGAAAGGAAGATTTGTATCAAGAGTGGTCAATTCCTGTATGATTAAACTTACATTATGTCATACATTTGGGTGCAAATTGCTTTTGAGGCAGGATGGCTTTGCTACCACCCTGCACTTTATTTGATCTCTAAGCAGTAATGGCTATAGAAAGGGAAAGCACTGCCCAGTCAGGCCTGGGTGACCTTAGTGATGCACATTCAACCAGAATGAGGGGGAAAAAACCCAACAGGGTGGTTGCTAAAAGTGAAGAGAAACTGATCAGTTTTTAAAAAATTTTTAAAATTAAAAAAAAAAAAAAAAGAGGGAAGATTCAAGCTAATTCCTGTCTGGAACAAGTCACGAATAGTGAGAAATAATGTTTTCCCCCCTCCTCCATAACACTTTTAAAGCACACATTTATTACAGATGTCTAGCAAATGTCAAACAGCAGAATGAAAAGTCTGATGGATCAGGCTACATAACTGAAAGAAGAGCTAAATATTAAAGTCACAGCCATAAGTATGATAAATGATTGTAAGTTAATTCACGTGTATTAATTCAGTCATGCCACTCTGAAAAGAGGTCATCCAGTATAAAGTTTGTCCCTGTGGAACTCTAGGTTCTCTTCCTAGGTGTCTGATGAGAGAAAAAGGTCAAATAATTGATATTATTAAGACAATATTATTAAGTCTTTCCAGTGTTAACATTTCCCATTTTTATTAGTTTTTATTTCCAGTTTAGGCCTTTTAAGATGTTAGTGTCAGCATCCATAACACTCCAAGCTATGCTAAGAAGAAACCGAGTTTGTAAATGCAGTCTGAGGTCCATGCATGGAATTACCCTGGAATTAGGACTGATACATTAATTTGGGTTCTGTATTTTATGGATTCTATGGACAACCCAACTATAGAAGTCGTTTTTCTTAAATGACATGTAATAATTTAGCTATTTTATTTGTGCTTCACTGTAGGCTGCCTTGACAATTAAGCTCATGTGGAGTACACAGGGCAGAGACAGACATCCACAGAAAGGTCCTACAGTCCACCCTTTTCTCTTGATTTCATATTGGACTTGGGAGGTCCCTTCAGCGCATCATTAGTCTCTTTCATTAAGCAATCTCTGGCAATAGGGTCTAATTTTTTTCTCTGAAATAACTAAATATACTTTTCAAAAATAAATATTGTAAATAAACATGGCACCATTCTACTAAAATACTCTTTAAAATACTCTGTCTCTCCTTCATGGTCTTCTAAAACCTTGATTTAATCTCTCCATGTTTTTTGTTAAACAATACCCACTGCTGCTCCAGTTCATGTTTTTCAAACTGCAGCTGGTGCCACAGCACATTAAGGGTTCCCCTAGCAACACAAAAACACTTTTCCTTGGACTGCATCTCTCGAATCTAAAGCACTTAAATCATGACCTTTTAGCTACAGTTTGTTCTGAGATTAATTAAGAGCATTTAAAAATAATAATGATGATTAACACATTCTTTGGTTTGCAGAAAACTAAACTAAATGCTCCCATTTACGCTTGTGGAAGGGAGCCAGACCTTGAGCTTTCTATGTCCAGATCAGCAATGAAATACTTCCATCCTGGGCTGTGTATCATATACATTGAAAAGGAATTAGATCCTTGTTTTGGACTTTACATTCAGTTTTGTCAAGTCCTGTCTCTACTGAGGTCGGCACTATATGGATGCACAACAGCTTTATCTGAGGACTACCAGCTGGGATGAAATCTGTTTATACAGGTTTGTGTCTATTCTCTGGCACAGTGCATCAGCTCCCCCAGAGTTATTAGACTCTCCATAAACAGGAGGATGTGTGTATGCACACAGTTCACTTCACTTGGGTTTACCCAAGCCTGACAGCAATGAAAACAAAGACAACAAGTTGACATTCAAAATCTGTTTAGCTTGCTACTAACCCCTTCTAACGTCAGAGATTGAAAGCCTCCTCTAAATATTTCTTGGGACATTTGTCTCTTTTTCCTCTTGCTGGAAAAAAAATTCTTTACAGAAATATCTAACCTGGATCATTTTACCTTAAAATACTAAAAGCACAATGAGAGCGAGCAAATAAGGCAATGAAGTTTTTCTTCACTGTGATAAATTCCTGGAAACTACCTTCTCCAAACCTTCTCAGCACAAAATAAAAGCTGACAACTTTGCTTCTTGCAGCTTTGCTCAAGTTTGTAACAGGAGAACTTCACTGTGCTTCTGCCAACCTGCAGTGGGACTCTCTAATCCCCGCAGAACACTTCTCTTTCAACTGGCTACCATGGTATGGAGACAGAAAGAAATAAAGTGAAGGTTGTTGAACAGACAAAAAGCATTTCCAGTTTGATTCAATGTGTTATGGGTATTCCCCCAAACACTCTTTCAATAGGATGCAGAGTGCTTCAAACATGAGAGTAGCAATGGGAAATGGCAAAAGGCATCAGGGATCCCAGCTGCTGCTGGTGAAAGTGGTTTCTATACATGTGTAAGGTGAAGTGAATGAATCCTGATGTACTAGCTGGTGCTAATATACCAAAATCTGTAGGCTTGACCCAAGGAAGTCTGGGGATTCATTTTACTGGCTTGTAATGCGGTACCTGTCAGTGATTTTTATGTTGGGCAGACTCCTTTCAGCCGGTTGATGCACAGTGCCATTCTTGTGTTGTGAGCTGGGTTTCTTGCATTTCCTTTTGATGTTGTTCCTGCTCTCTGTGGGAGAGCACAGTTCTGGCCCTGTGTCTGAAAACTCAGTAGCTCATTCTGGCCCTGTGTCTGAAGGCTCAGTAGCTCATTCCCTTCCGAAACACCGCCAGTGCTGCAAGTGTGCACAGCAGCTTGTGCGTAGGCTCACCTGGCCATTCGCGATGTGGCTTTAACTCAGTGCCTGACTTCCCACCCCCGTTAGTGCCGGATTTGTGTGTGAGAACTGATCACACGTCTGCTGCTTCTCTTCAGCCTATGCTCGTCTACACAGCTTGTTGGCTCCAACAGTTAATTCTGCTTCTGCCCTTCTGCACCTTAAGACTTTTATGACACCTCAATCTGAGATGCATTAAACTGTCACCCAAGTACCAAAGCAGGTGTTACATTGCTGAAAGAATAAACTGAAGCAGAGCACAACTCAAGAAAGTTTCCAGGAGAGGAAGTGAAAAATGGCTGTTTATTCATAGCCAGATGTACTTGTCTCTTTCTCTGCCTGTTTGCATTAGTCTTGGCTCAGCTTTGTCCTTGTTTGTAGTTTGCAAGTATGAATGGATATTATGACATGCTGTCTCCCAGTGGTTCCCTGTAAATAATTATGTGGAAGGAGGAGGCAGATGGATTTACATATCCAGTTTGCATTTTAGCAGATATTCTGAGACTTTACCCCCTGACAAAACATGGTCTACTGCTTAATCTGTGTCACTGCTTCATCCATCCAGCTAAATTTCTGGTGTGTGTAACAGGGGATTGTGGCAAGCTGTTCCCAGTTGGAAAGGAGAGATTATAACCTTTTGCCATTAAGGATTAATGAATTGTTTTTAAAAATGCAGAAGATGCAGTTCTAGTTGTTCCTTGCAAAAAGAATGAATGAAAGGCTATGATTAAAAAAACAAAAACAAGTTATGCAGAAATTAATAGACAATAAATACTGGAGTACAGAATGTCAAGCTTTCAGTTTGGAGCTCTGAAAGGTACTTGAGAGAGAAATGGCCAAGCAGCACTGGACTTGCAAAACCAACAGGCCCTTTATCTTCCTATTATGTTCTGGAGCCAAAACAGCTCTAATCAGAAGTGAAATGCCAATACACAATTATGGGCACAGGGACTTTCAGTGGGGGCAAAAGTGGCAACAACTCCTGCACACAGCTGGGTAGTTGGTACAGGCAGCTTCCTTCCGATATCCCTTTCTTCAAAATCTATGGCTACCTGGGAAGTATTTGACTTCCTGCTCCTCTCGTCTCAATCATGTCAAGAAGCATCATGCTGCAGATGAGAGATCTGAGTAGAGCAAGTTCACAGCCCAGTCTTCAGAGTTAGTGGAAGAGTCCAGCCTAGTCTGAAGAGAATGAGGCCTGTGAATCTACAGAACTTTGCAAACCCAGATCCTGGGAGCAGGAGCGGTCCTGACAGGCTGCCCTGGGAACAGGATGTGGCTCTGCTAATACGCAGCGTTCTAATCACAAAGCACTTGCACTTAAACAAAACGAGACCCAGGGGGTGATCAGGACAAAAGACTGTCTCCTTTATTCAGCAGATTGCAAACCTGATTATGTATGTCTGAATGAATTATTTGTCCACCTCTGGAAACTGGAGGAAGACTGAAGAACTCAGCAGATAGTGTGACTGAATGAGTTCAGTGAGATTTTTCGTTGAACTCAGGAACATTTGGGTCACATCCTGGCAGTTCAGTTTCCTCCAAAATTGCCTCTTGAATCAAATATCCCTAAAACTGAAATCACAGAATGGCAGGAAGGTGAGCTAAATTCTTTTAGCAGATCTTAGAATTTCACCAACAATATCACCAGGGACCAGGCCAGCTGCAAATGAAGGATGAAGTCAGGTGAAAAAATGGTTTTTTACCCTTGCAGAAGCCAGTTTAAGTGTGAAACTTCAAAACTGCACAGGCCTGCACCAGTGCCACTGTGGTGCCGTCTGCTGTACCCTGAGGAAGTGACAACTTTGGTCAAGTGATACTGAGATTTGGCTGTAGTGATGATTTTAACCAACTGTATGTCCAGTGCCTATAAGCACAAAGACCATCTGGCTTTGATTGGGGATGTTCAACAGCTTTGAATATTGGAGCAAAACTGACAGCAAGCTGAACATCACACAGGGGTGCTCAAAGCTTTGAGAGAGTACAAGTAGAGACTGTGTCACCTGTTTACTAAGAGCTGTCCTAGTGGAATGGGGTGGAAGACCCCTCTGGTTACTCAGCATAGTGGGACATAAGATCAGCTGTTCTTCCTGCTTCTTTTCTCCAGGTGGCCCTGCTTCCATCAGACATCACCTCTTCAATCAGTGTAATTGAGTGAAGTAATGACAATAGAAGAGCCTTGGCTGATGTCACAAGGTAAGAATATAGTCCCCAGCTGCTTAAAGATTTCTTAATGTTTGACACAAGAACAGAGCTCGTTACACATTTGCACTTCACATATGATGAAGTTTAAAGTGTTTTTTCACAAGAGAGCCAGAGCTCAATTTTACACATTTGAAATGCTAGTAATTAAAAATCTCACTCACTGATTGCACTGCAGCAGCATGAAAAACACGTTCTTTCACAGGGAGCAGCTGTACATACTGGTATGAGAATCTCTCAGTAAAGAGTAGCAGCATAATGTTAAGTAGACTGCATTTTGATGCCGGTTTTACCTTGCAACTCATTCATCAAAAGTTAAGCTTGCTGTAACTCAAGTATATTTTTAAAACTTTGGAAAAAACTCTCTGTGCAGAAAAGGAACAAAAATATCACTAGAGGATGCCCAGACTTCATTTACTATGCCTCCAAACAAGACTTTCCCTCTATGCACAGCTATGCAGCTGCACATATTCATGTTAATGGTGTCATCAATCTTTCCTACAGTAATCTGTACCTCACAGCTTTTACACATTCAGTACCTGGGTCAAATTTGACCTGAAAAGTTTGTCCTTGAACACTACCATTTACAAAGTCCATGTTAAAAAAAAAAATTAAAAAAAAAAAAAACCATGTATTATCAGAAATGCTGCATTTTATCAAATAACTGCCCCCAGCTCTTGCCTGAAATAGTTCATTTGCAAAGCTGTTACCACCAAACTGTGGAAAGCAACCATCAGTCAGAGCCTCGTCTGGCTCTGTTTTATAGTGATGGCAAATGAACTGCAGATGGAGCACTGTTTATACTTTCCCATCATTTCTGGAGTGCCTGGAACTGTTGCTGTGATGTCATTACACTTGTGCAGGATACGGAGAAAGCAGCAACACTGCAAATATTTATTGACTGGGTTAGGGCCAGTTTGACTTGCACTATAGGAAGAACATCAAAGTGTTTGAAATGGAAGGCTATGTGACCTCATCCCACCTATGTTGAAAACACAGCATCTCAGAATTAACCAGGTTGGAAAAGACCTCATGGATCACCAGGTCCAACCTATCATCTAACCCTTCTAATTTACTAAACCCTGGCACCAAGTGCCTCATCCAGCCTCTTTTTAAACACCTCTATGGAAACACACGGAAAGCACAGGTTTGGTATGTCTGTTGATCAGAGAGGAAATAGGAAGAACTCCTTAGATTTTACATAGCTTCATGTCAGAAGGACTTTGTTTGGGGTGTATGTCTGAAATCTGCCACTGAACTATTGGCCTTTGACTTTGACAGATGAGTTCTGTCAGATTAAAGCATACAGTTTATTATCTTCCCGCTCTCAGGAGTCTACCTCATCTTTCTGCAGAAGTAACATTGCAGGAATTGCAGAAGTGAATGGCTGCAGTTAAATTTGTCAACCTGCAAACTGCAGAATCTGCAGAACTGGTGTTCAACACGGGGCAATCACCTCTGGCAAAGAGGGGAGTGGACAGCTGAGAGTAGTAATGCCTCAAAACATAGCTAAATCTACCTGCACCTGTCTGTCCCTGATGGAGATGGATAGAACAGGTGAAGATTCAGACATCATCTTCTGTGGTTATTACAATCTTTTACCGGAGTGCAAATACCCAACAACCATGGTGACTGCCCTGTACAGGGGAGTGGGCAGTGAGGATAAAGCAGAGCTAAACAAGCTGGTGCAGCAAAGCTGTCCAGCCAGCCAGAATTGTGTAACAACAGTTCTTATCAGCACAGCCTCTCAGATGGCCTCCAGGCAGCATAAACTTCAGGCAGGAATTCACAGGAAGGCAGTCCAATGGCCTTGGCTCTGGGAGAATTGTTTCTTAGCGTTGTGTTGATAAAATGTAATTGGCTTTATAGAATCTTAGAATGGTTTGGGGTGGTAAGGACCCTGAAATGTCATCTTACTCAAACCCTTTCAGTGAGCAGGGACAGCTTTAACTAGATCAAGTTGCTCAGAGCCCTGTGCAACCTGACCTGAAATGTTTCCAGATGTGGGGCTTCTACCATCTCTCTGGACAACCTGTGGCAGTATTCACCACTGTTATTGTAAAACATTTCTTCCTTTAGTCTAAATCTCCTTGTTTCAAGTTTAAAACCATCACCCTTGTCTTATTGCAACAAGTCTTACCATAAAATTTAATCCTAAGTACCACAGATACAGCAAATCAGTTCTGTCTTCCACATGGTGCCACAGCACCTTCACTACGGTGTTTGTTCTCTAGCACAGGGCATCACCAACTAGCACTTGTTTGAATGGTGTAGTTGCACATAAGAAATAGTGATCTTTGCTTATAGAGTATTAGCAATAGACTCCCAGGGCTTACTTGCAACTTTTACAATTTGCAGTACAAAACACTCAGTAGACAATGAGGAAGTAATATTGTAGAGAAACTGTGTTTTCTGGCCAAGCAGACAAAGTTCCTTTTGTGATACCATAACCTTGATTTGTTTTCTTTATCATTGCTTGCGCACTTTCCAGCCCTGTTATCAGGTTTTCACAATGGCTGTCTCAGTCACTATGTGACTTACAGGGTTCCTGCTGCAAGTACAGATTAATGGATAAAGGCTGGTAGAGAAGGCAAGCCAGTCTATGATTAATCTCCTGAATTAATGCTGTGTTGCTTTATGCACAACAAATGTCAGCTGGCTGAAATGATTACCTTCAAACTCTCCCAGGAGGGAAAAATCCCCATCCAGGATGGCCAGTTCAGTCCCTGACCATTTGCAGTCCTGCTTTAAATTACTCAGGCTCAGCGCTGGGCAGGGTGCTAATGGGTGGATTAGTGCTGCCTGTAAGGACACCTACCAGGTGTGCCTGAGATTACCTATAGAGCTAGTCTCTCACCACACCCAAGGTTAGCACAGCTGTCTGTGTAGGTACAGCCAGGTTAGCTGACCTGATTGGGGGTACTGCTTATTTTACTTCTGAGTTACTGCAGCCAGTCCTACGTGGCAGAGATGTGACCTCTGACAGTAGCAAAGCCTGGTGAAAGGCCTAATCACAGGTAAGAAATGGTCTAGACTGGTCTAGAATGAACTGGTAAAGTAGTGAAAGTTTACAGAGTCACAAAATGTTAGGGGTTGGAAGTGACCTCAAAAGATCATCCGGTCTGACCTGCCTGCCAGCATTACCAGCATTGGAACTAGATGATCCTTGAGGTCCCTTCCAACCTTACCATTCTATGATTCTGTGTTGGTAGTATCTCTGAATATTTATGTTGGAAGGGATTTCAGGAGTCCTATTTAGTCCTATTCCTCTGCTCTGAGCAGGGCTAATGTCGACATTAGAGCAGGATGTTCATGGCCTTTTGCAGTCATATTCTTAGTGTCTGAGACTTGAGGCTTTGCAGCCTGCTTGGTGCTTCTCAGCAGAAGCCATGCTGAAATGTGCTCAGTGCAGCCACTTAGTTTGGCTCCCAGGCAGCCTCCGAAAAGCTTGCTGAAGATCCTCCTGTTGTGCCTAGTGATTGCAGATCTGTCAGTCTGCTGCTGAAAACCTCTTTGTGCTTGCTTAGCTTCAAGGCAGAGGAAAGTAAATGTTCAGTATGGCTCCATAGGGGGAAAGAACATCATGGGATAAAATTTACTAAAGGTCAGGAGAGGGAGATATGGAAGATACTTTGGCAGCCGAAACTGATCATGAACTTGCTTTCTCTTCACTTCATCTGCTCCTACGTCATTACTACCCTTTCTCTCACTAATACAGTGTCTCCTTCCCTCAATAGTTTGATTTATTAGTACCTCTGGCCTGGGGTAGGGGGGAATCCTGTGTTTAAAGTACATCAGAGTATATACAACTTGTATTTTCTTCTCTCATAGTTTGGTTTTGTTTTTTTACTTCCAAACTCAGAGACAACATAGGTTTATCCTGCCCAGTGCTCTGGTTCTGCCCAGCTGTAGAGGTATGCAGTTGGAAGAGAAGGAAGATAAACGAGCTCATGTGAGAATGCTTGAGGAAAAATACCCACCACTGAGCAGTCCTCTGACTATGACCATCCGAATCTCTCCTCCTGTGGTTAGAAGGAAACAGTGAGATGCCCCAAGTGACAAGAATAGGTGGTATGAGAACAGCTACAGACCTGCATGGGGGAGGACTAGCCTGAGTAACTTTAAAACCTTTTTAGCCTTAGGCTAGGTTCTAATTTTAGTTGTGCTGGAGTAAATTAAGTATAACATTACTGACTTCAAAGGCTCTGGTCAAGACCATTGAGCTTTGTGCTCTTGAAACTGAGGCCAAACCCATTACCTTTGCTAGGCAAGTTCTACCCAAAATGAGTGGGTGGAGAAAGGTCAAACCTGTAATTATATTCTTTCCAGGGGGTACTTACGCAACTCAGTGTTTACAGCTGGCTTTGTCTTTTAAAGGACTTCTTTTTGGCATCTGGACTGGCAATTGCCAGGCCACAACTATTCAACTGCCTTATTCTGATGGTCAGGAGTAAGCAACCTTGCAAAATTAAGATGCAAAAGGATATGAAATTGTATTTCTGCAACTTTAAGAAAGCTCTGTTGGATTCTAGGAGTCAAGATTCAAGCTATTATAAAAATCCATCCTGCACCAATCTTCTTCTAGCACTTTAGTTAGTGAGCCATATGTAGAGCAGAGGTGAAAAGCTCAAAGTAAATGCCTGTGAACTTGTTTTGAATAATCTCTAGCATTTTTCTCTATGCTAAAACATAGGCATCAGACAGCTGCTGAGGTACAGATGCAGCTTCAGGTTGCTGTGCTTAGCTACATGTCGTTAAGTCAGAAGCTTATGCATACCCAGGGATGACACTTGTCCCATTAACGTTAATTGTTTTAACTTCCACTATTTTTGTTCATTACTAAATCACATCTTCTGGCCAGAAGAGAAGAACTGAATGTCTTGCCCCCCGGGCATAAGCAGTATCAGTACAAGCAACAACTGTCTGTGGACAGGCTCTGTAATCATCTGTGCCACTCCTCTGTCTTTGGTCACTCCAAGTCTGCCTCACTGCTGGGAGGAACTGTGCTAAAACTTTCATGGGAGTAATGCCCTCTGACACATCTCGTTTATGAGCGATTCCATTTTGCTTTAGAATCAGGGGCTTGCTTTAGCAACATGCTCCATAAAACATTTCTAATAAATAGAAATCTAGCTGCAGGCTTTGATGATTTTTTTTTTTTTTGTGCCTTGCAGCTTTTGGGGAAAAAAAATAATTCCTTTCAGTCTTGTTCACAAACCAGCGACAGTTCCAGTTGCTGGTGTGGCGTTTAGTGTGTTCACGTGCAGCGTTAGGCTTGGAAATAGTGAGTTGTTAAAAATACCCTCCTGAAGGGATTGAGAGCCTCGGGCGGCAGGACAGTGTTGACGTGTTAACGATCGTTAGCCGCTAGGTGTCAGTGAGAGAGGTGTGACATCTGACTGCAGACCTGCGGGGACCCTCTACGGCACTGTAGGGAGTGGGCGTCTTGAAGCCCTACTCCACTGAAGAGCCCAGGACCATGCCGTGGCGCTGCTGACAGACCTCAGCTTACTGACAGTGACTCCAGCTTCATTTAAGACCCAGATAATGTGAATAAGTTTTCATGCCCTTTGGTTGTCTTTTGTCATTTGCCACTTAGCAATGTCATCTGTGGTATGTTTAACGTTCTGCATGTCCTTTGAAAAGCAACCAAGTCCTGTTACTTCAGCTATGAGCCTGATCATCTACTGAAGTGATAACTGGCATTTTCTTAAAGCCATCATCTTGTGCAGTTATGCTGAGCTTGAAATTTAAAGTTGGTGTATGATGTTTCCAGGAATGAGAAATCAGAGCATGTGGGCTTCTCTGCTTACTTAGCAAAGGGCTGCCAAGAATGAAAGAATGAGTTCTGAGAGAAATACTTTCTGCTGGTCTATCCTGTAGCTGCTACTTTTACAGAGAAAGTAAAACATTCTGCCAGGGCTTCTTCCTGTGGAGGCAGGAAAATACCCTTCAATAACACCAGCAGCACTCAGCAACAATTGTCCCAGGTTGCACTAAGGTATGCATGAGGAAATCTTCATTTTAATAGATGGTCTGGGAACCTTTATCTGTGTGTAGTAAGGCATTGCTCTGTAGGTATTGCATTTAAGCTCCAACAAATTCATTAGCAGAAGAATATTGTTTCAGCAGGCTTCAGAGACATTTCCTTCACATCTAGGAAGAAACTGCTTCTGAATTAGCCCCAGGTTATGTTCCACATTTCATTCACCACTTTTAATTCATGGTGGGGGAGTCTGTCAACAAAACTGACAAGGATGTTCTGCGTGACGTACAGCAACTGGTGGCAGGTGCTGCAAATGCTTGTTACAAAACTTACACTGAGAAGGAAGTTGCTGTATCAAAATCGAATGCTACGGACAGAGCAGCAGTGTTCTGGCTGTCCATGCAGATTTAGTTTCTTGCATGTCAGTTAAGGTATCGGTATTTAGACAGACGATCGGTCCCTTAGTTTCCTGCTCATTTCTTTGTGCATGAAATAAGTGTATTCAGCTGAAGAAACACTTTGAGATAATGACACTTTTATGACAGAACTGTGTGCAAAGGTTCGGTCACAATCATAATTTTGTATGTACATACAATAAAAATACAGTTCCTTAGGCAAAGTGATGTAATTGCAAGAGATAAAGATGAGAAAACCCCATACAAAGTTCAGAAGGGGCAGGGAGTTAGAAGCCAGGAACAGGACATGATTTAGCAGTGAAAAGATTGAATTTCATATAATAAGAAGCAGTCTCAGCATGCACGTTGCCTAGCCAAGATAAACCATGCAATAAGTTACTGTGTAAAGAGAGAACCATAAAGTATACAATACTGTAACCTTCAGGTGTCATCAGTGCAGTTCTGTAATTACCTTTAGCATGGACAGGAGACCCTACTGTGGTCCCAGTTCCTGAAGGGGTAACTTCTAACTGTTGGGAAAGGAAGACAATTCTACAGTTGCACATTGCTCTTGAAATGCAGCTGTCAGATGTACTTCTGTTTAGCTCTTTTGGAAGGTGTTTGGGGAGAACAGCAGTTTAATAGAGCATCTGGATCTCATTGAAGGCCTGGTTTTTGTTTTTGTGTTTTTGTGTTTCTTAATTTATTGCTACACTTTCCAGCTGGGTTGATGGAGGCACAGAGAGGACAACACATTGCTCAGTCACAAAGCAACTTTGTATTTCAGCTTAAAGGTGAAAGTTTCCTTTTAGCATTTTACTCTAAACTTTGGATATAACAGCTTCTGATACCACTTGCTAGTATTTTTGCTTGTCACTTAAGTGTCACTTTTAAAATGTAAAAACATTTATAATTTTGGAAACAATTTTTTTCAAGCTGTTGCAGGCTGGAGGTTTTTTTTTTTCCAGCTTCGTTTTGGTCTACTGATGCTATTTTGTGGAAATGGTTACCTGATTTTCTTATTCAAGAGCATGCGAGGGTGCACCTGTCTGGTTAGGTAAGACTCCTGGCTGTATGCAACACTGGTTGTGTGTCCAGTGTGGCAGCACATGCTGCTGCCCCACTTCATTACAGATGTCCTTGTTCTGGAAACAAAACCTGGTGACACAGTGTCAAATGTGCTGTATGTTAAAGGTAATCGATATGTGGTTTGCAATGCAGGGAGCACAGTAGTGGAACATGCCAGCTGTAGACCATACTGTGGTGTTTATCCTACTTAGGAACCTTCCTGCTGGCTGCTCATCCTCTCGGGCTCAATTTTCCAATAATTTCTGACTGAAACTTTTGCTTTGAAAACAAAGAGCTGCAGCCATATCCATGTTCTGATTGTTGCCTGCTGTATTCTTCCCTCGCAGGACATTCTTAACGAGTCTGTTGTCCTCCCACTCTGTTAAGCTCTGCCAAAACGCAGGCCGTACTTGACAAATAATGCATTTGTCCTCTTGTAGGGGGAGAAGGAAATCCAAAAGGAAATTCCACTTGTAAGTCTCTTTGGTTCTGTTAAGGCAAACTATAATTTTTGGTTGTCTACTTGAAGAGGAAAGACGAGCCCTGGCTGTTTAGTGGAGGCTGTGTGTAATCTTGGCTGCGTTGGCTGTTTACCACTTAGGTGAGTTAATGCCATTTCTGACATCTGTAGACCAGGTCCTTTGCACTGCTGTGTCTCCCAGCCAAATAACTTCCACAGGCGTGAAGTGGGAAGGCAAGAAATTTATCCAGGGCTTTAATTAGAATGCAATTCATAGTTTAAAGAGAGAAACGAAGAGAGATCTTGAGACAGTAAATAGAAATGCATCAAGAAGCAGCCCTTTGGGTCTCAGATCTCCAGATTTATATTCATGCTCACAGATCTAATTACCACTAGTGAACTGGAAAGATCCACGTTGGCCCAGCTCTTCCTTCCTTCCTGCACTGCTGATCACAGCTTATGTAAGCCAGTAAGTGACAAAACAGAAAGAGCTTGGCAAACTTCAAAGACTGTTTGGTCCGACTTTGTTTTTTGTTAATAATCCAGCCAGAAAAAGGCATGGGTGATCCCAGTTTACCTCTAATCACATAAATGAGATCAGACCATCTCTTGGTCTTTGTGGTACAAGACTGTTCCTAATGCAATTTACAGCAGACATGTGGATGCTTTATCAGAGGAGCCACTCTTCTAGCTGGGATTACTGGAGTACTTTCTGCTTACCTTTGAACTGCTCTTGTGCTCAAACGCTGTGGAGGGAGAACCACAAATCTGCAGAAGCATAAAGGAGCTTTATGAGGGCTGTGGATTTATCCACTGATTTAGTGACAAATGCTGATAGGCAGATGGTGCTTTATTGTAATACATAACGTGTGGTTCTCCTACATGCAGCTGCAGGTGTGATGGCTCCTCAAATTCCTGCCCTTATGCAGAGTACTTGCATTACTGCAGCTTTGTGTGTCTTTGCTCTGTTGACTAAAATTCTCATGCCCTAACCAAAGCCTCACATATGTCACTTGCCTGGCAATACTTAAAGAATTGTCAGGATTTGAAACTGTTCAAGTCATCAGACAACCCTCAGTAAATGCACAAGTTCTTGCTTTGGAGAACTCCTTAAATACTTGGGATGGGTATCAGCAATTCTACCCATATCAGCCAAAAAGGCAGTAGACAGATGGGAGCATGCTAACTAGCACTGGCATACACGGTTGGCAAGTGAGAGCATGCAGAGCACAGTGCTTCAGAGAGTAGTGGAATTCACTGCTTTATTCTGATTTCCTGTCTTTTGAGGGTTTGTGTGAGGATGGAATGGCACTACAGACAGCAGTGGTGGGGAGCTAGAGAGGAACAGGGTTTGTGTGCAGTCCTTAATCTCAAAGTTTTGAAACTCTGATCATTTTCTTCTGGGAAAACTGTTAGTGCCAGTTATGTTCCAGCAGAATTTCTGAGGCAGCCTGCCTATAGAATTTGTCTCTTTCAGAGCTTATGAAATAGGAAACTGAAAGTGTGCGTTCATTCTTTTGACCCTGCAGAGCACGATAAGGCAATCAAAAAGTCACTGGGCTGCCCCTGGAAGCTGGATGAAGGATTCCAGCCAAAGGCATGGAAGCTATAATTCTTCTCTTAATCATGCATTCATATTTGATCTCTTTCCAGTCTTTCCCCCAAAAACCCAAGTCATTAGCCACTCCACTGAAAGAAGAAAGGCACAGCTTGAGATTTGTTTGGCCTTTCAGCTCTGCTTTTCTTTGAAACCAGGATGGCTTCTGCTGTATGCAATTTGGATTACATGGGGATTCCAAGCATTTAAGAGTGAGGCAAATAGCAGTTTTAGGGTCAGATTTTCAAAGGAGCCTGGCCCCAGTTACTGAGGCAAGGAATGTGACCCTTGTATATTGACTGGTGTGTTTTTCAGGGTTTAATAAGTATTACCACAGTCGTTGCTGAAGCTACTTGCATAAAAATCTGAGCAGCTTGAACAGGAGGTGAAACTTCCAACTGATAAAGGACAGGTCTTAACCATGTGTTGCATGTTGAAGGCCTTCTCACATCAGGAAAATATTTGAGTAAAAACTGAGTATATAAAAGAGTTGGCTGCTCAAAGAAACTCAAGAAATGGGATGTAGTTATCTACTTTGACTGTCCAACAGTGTCGTGGAAGGTCCATGTCCTGGCTTGCCCAGGCATGATCCCATCGTCCCCCTTCCCTCTGCTGGGAGAGGGAAGCAGAGCACAGGGAGCAGACAAGGCTTGCCCAGACTTGTTACTCCCAAATAAGGGAGAGCAAGCTCCTGACCTCACCTAATACAGTCAGGGTTGGCAAAGTGCCGTTCTGATTGGCAAATCTCTGTGCTCCAAGGGGCCATCACATTTTGGGCAATCAATAAATAGGCTTTGGTCACATGGCTTTGGGCTTTTGCTTTCATTTTGCTTTGCCTGCTGAACCCTGCTAAGTTGTGCTCTGCTTTACCTGCAACAACTCTCAAGATACTGACAGAATTCCCTTCCAGTGTTTGGGTACTGCCTGGTCCTATTTTGTGAGTAAATGTTCAAAACCTCTCTGTGAGAAATTCTGTAGCTAGGTTCTATTGTGCCCTTCTGCCTCAGCAGCAGAAAGGAGCCTCTCAAGTCCTCTGGTGGGCAAGAGGTATGCTTGAAACTAAGAACCTCTTTCCACTTTTAATGTTTGCCCCTGCTGGTTATTCCTTACAGTGTTCCAGTGTTGCCTGTTCCCTGTGTGTATCAGTATCCAAACCCTGCGTTTCGAACCTTGCAAATAAGTTTCTGGCAAGATTTAATGTTAATAAAGAGTTGTCATAGTCACTAACAACTTTTGGCAGAGGCCTGGGTATCAAAATTAATAGGGATTATTAACATTGCATAATTCAGAACAAACAGAAAGATCACTTTGCTTTCTGCAGGCCCTGAAAGGTTTTGCCTGACCTTTGAGAGAAGCTGACCCCTTATATCTAGAAAGAAGGTTGCTGAAGGAGTTGCCCTTGTCAGGAGAGCAGCTGCTGCTCTTAAATGAAATAACACCCTACCAGAGAAATCCAATGAAACAAGAACCCTGCAGACCGTACCAGAGGGTGGTTACCATTTGAAGGTCTGCACCATTTGTAACCTACCATTAATACAACTCTATATACAATGTATGTATTATTATGGAAAATACACCCAGAGCTGCAGTGTAACAACAGCTCTTTCAAAACATCCTGGAGACCAGGTGCACATTAAGAAAAAAATGCTGCCACTGAAGGTCAACAACACTCATTTGATAAGCACAGAATGTCATCCAGTGTATGAAAACAAAAGTCAACAGATTATTTAATCAAAAAAAGATAATTAATTTAGTTATTATCTTTTAGGGATTGGTTATTTTACTGATGACAGAGTTTGTTTGATAAAATCCAAATGTAAATCATCTTTGTACAATGTAACCTTGGTCAGAGGGCGTTTGGGTTTGATCTTGAGTAACTGAGACAGAAATACCAAAGTACAGTAAATCCAACATCATGCTTTCTTGCCCCAAAATACACATTCCAAAACACTGGAAGAACACAGCATTTTTTTTTTCTGAATTATTTACTCAAAACAGATGAAAAGTAATAGCTTTTCACATGGCCAGAAAAGGACAGATCAGGAAGGGAGCTCATGGATGATCAAATATATGTACTGTGCATATGACTTAATGTACATAGTTCCATCTTGCTTCTGTGTTTGTGATGGAATCAGAGGAGAAGAGAAACCTACAGACAAAGCAAGATTTAGTCTAGCAGCCCAGAAACCAAGAGGAAGATTACTTGAAAAGTGACTTTATTTGGATTGTCTTTCTGCTTTGCATACAAGGTTATAGGATGCTGGAATCTTGTATGCGTACATGTAATATTTCTCTTTTAAGTAACAACCTTTTGAGGAAGAGGATTAGGATGCAGTTGGAGGCTTAAAGAGCTACTTGGAACTGCAGGATACAGCTCCCAGGGTATATACTTTGACCTGCAGCCAGAGTAACATTTTTCTTACATGTAGGTAAAGGGAGTGAGGCTTCAGCAGATGCCTGCTGTATACAAAATGCTGCTACAAGTGACACTGCTGTTTGTCTCTCCTATAGCTGCCAGACTGTGCCAAGAGCATTTTCTCTGAGTGTGCTGCTCTCCTTTACTTTCTAATCAATCTGAAGGGATTACTAGCAAAGCCAGGCACTTCTGTAATTGTTAGAGTGCATAAATTTTTATTGAATTATCTGTTTTCAGCTTCTGTTACCAAGTTATTTTTCCTTCAGAGGCTTGTGTCAGGGAACATGACTGCCCCCAGAGAATGTGAATCAGTTGTCTAAAGCATAAGGCTTTTGCCAATTTTAAGTGCAAAGAGTAACCTTTTCGTTTGGGTTTCCCTTTTATGCATGTCTAGGGGAAGCATGCAAACCACATTTCTGGTTTGTCTGACCTCGGTGCTAAGTTCCAATCAGATTTAGTTTTCAATTAACTATAAAAAGGGCAGGATTTAAAAAGAGATAATTCCGAATTACTCCCAGCACAAACCCCAAACAGCTGCATTTTGTGCTGGAGGCTGCAGGAGGGACGCTTCTCTCCAGGCTGTGTAGGCATTTTACAGCTGTAAATATGACCCTGAGATGAAAGTAAGTTCCTTGGAGAATCCATCCATAGATGAGCTGGCCAAGCAGTTTTGCAGTTATGAAGCATGACCTTGGTCTGTTGTTCTGAATGCCTGCTGTGGGGGAAGAATGGGATGATTGGAGATCTACACATCTTCACCTTCTGAAGCCCTCTTTTTAGCACTCTGTCATCTCTCTTTGCATACGCTATCGCATTTTGGAACGCTCCTAACACACATGGAGAAGTCTGGCTAACCCAAACCTGAGTGTGCTTGCGTCTGGGAAGCAGCATGTGCCTGCCTGGGTGTGAGGTGCCAAGTGGCCTATCAACTGTGTGGGGAAGGAGAGGACTCTGGGCTGGAAACTGCTCATGCAAGTGTCTTGTTTCTGGTAATTCAAGTAGTGATTGTTCAATGTACCCTGAACTTTCTGAAAGCCTCAGCTCTAGTGTCTGCTTTACAATTATCTGACAGCTAATTTAATAAACATTCTATAATTAATTAGCTGAATTCATCCAGCTCATGTTCTTCAGAGCATCATCTGAAGATGCAGTTACTGATGGGCAGAATTTTGCAGATGCTGCACTGATCCACTGAGCTCCGCTCTAATGTTGTTTTAAAAAAATAATTACCCTCACTATACTGTTTCTGCTTTGCTATTTCTAAACCATGAAAAGTCAGGAAGCTGCCTTTTGCACATGATTATAAATTGCTGGTTGGGGCAATCGGCAAAAATTAGCAAAACAGGCAGCTAAAATGTGCATTTTTTTCATATTGTATGCATTCTGATTATGTATTATTCACCACAGACTTTGAATTTGGTTCAGAATAATAAACATGAAAGGGATGAGCTCTTTTCTCAGAAACAACAACAGTTACAGCAGAAAGCATTTGCCCTGGAGTTGTTCCCTTGAGGAACTTACCTGAAAATTATGAAGAAAATATCAGTAAAACATCAAGATTTGACCTATTGATTCTGTGAGAAATACACAGGAAAAAGTCAAGGCAAAAATTCAATAAGAAGCAAAAGGACAGTAGATTGCAAAGTATATCCTTAAAAATCAGAATTTTCCAATTTGTAAGTAAGAACAGCAGCAGGTTTTATTAGTGGCCTTTAAACAACGCCAAAGCCTGGAAGTAATAATCAGCAGCAGCCCATGTCTTGTTAAGCCATGATAGAAGGTTATAATTCATCTGACATCTGCATGCAGGGATTGTGTTGAAAGCAGCTCTTAAAATGAGCTACTCAGTTGGTGCTGAGTAGCTGGAGTGGGTCTCAAACAGTGACAGAAGTGAGGGGCAGCAGTCTTCAGAGTCAGAAATGATAAATTCTGTGAGGGGAAGAGTGCAGTTTTATTTTAATCTTGGACTTATTGGCATTAATCCGAATTCAAGAGTCATGGTTAGATCCAGAAGTCTGGGTGCTGCGTAGCAGTAAAGGAACCATACTTGGAGAGGAAGGTGGCTGGAGAGTGACAGACTACGAGAGGTTTCCATGGCAGAAACCCACACCAACCAAACATGCTTTTACGGTTAGAGACAAAGTTTAGAGACATAAGTGCAAAAAAGTGACATCTTCATCTTTATCCATTTGTGGACTTGCGGGGTTTGAGTGGTCCAAAGAGAGTGAGCAATCTCTGTTCCTCAAAAAAGGCAAACAAAACTTGTTTAGGAGGATGTATTCTGCTCCAGCCTGTGCGGCAGCAGAAGCAGCAATTAAATTCGCAGCAGCTACCACTTCATACCTACCTAAATCCAAGGGGCTGTGTAGAAGTCTACCTGCAAAGTCCCCATGCTCTAAAACCAAGCACAGTTCCGTAGGAGTGGAACAAAAATCCTTAAACAGCCTTCCAGAAACTTAGCCTCAGGAACTGTGTGAAGCAAACCTGTGTTATTTAGCCCTTAAGGCAAAAAATGCACAGACAAGCAGCAGTGGTAATCAAACTTCTGAGAGTGTTCACAAGTACAACTGCAATCACATGATAAGCTCAGTTAAATGCCATACACTTACAGAAGTCTTATCATGCGTGTCATGGATCTGAAGCAATCCCATGTGGATCTTAATTATTTTTAGCAGTTAAGTTCTGTAATTAAAATCAGACCTTTCTGATAACCGTGGCTGTTGCTGCATCCCTTTAAAGTGCTTGACTTTAGTCCAACAAATATTACTCAAATGACCACAGCTACAGTTTGGCATATTTTGGAGTGGTGGAAAGATAAGCTCGTGAAGTGTACCCGCACCCCAGAGCCTGACTCATGGGCAGTGATCACTGTAAGCCCAGACAATCGATTTTACTTTCGTGTGCACTGAAGGGACTCTGCCTGCATTCACGTTCAGAGAGGGAGCCATCAGTTTTGTTACTCCATCTCACCTTTGTGGTGATGCATTGCAAAGATGTGCTGTCAGCTGAAATTCACACCAGCAGCCAGTCCAAGTCTGGGCTATGTCTCCTATTGATTTCTGCCCCATGTATTCTCTTCTTTCTGCAATTGCTGACCTAGTGCCACATACAGCGAGTGTACTTTGTAGTAATGTATGGATTTCCTGATTTTGCTAATGGCCTTCAGGAATGAGCTTTCATTACTAAAAATGCTATAGTTATTAAAATTGCACTGCCTGCTGAACACTGGGAGATTCCTAAGGGACCGTTCAGTTGTGGGATTATGGACTGTGAGATTGTTTCCTCAGCATGGGGAAGATGTCAGAGAAACCTTAGTTGAAGCCTCATCCCAAATGAGACTCACTGCTACACCACATCCATACTGCTGTTGCTTATAGACTCAAAACCTGTTGAAATCAGAACTCTCACTGCTTGAAGTCAATTAATTTTTAACATTTTGATTGTTGCATTTATTTGGAACAATGACATTATTAATCTATGAGGGTTTACCGTAACAATGGCAACTTCGGTCATGCCTGGAATCAGACCTTAGGGGAAAATTCTTTGCAGATTTAGAGCCATGAAGCAATTTGGTTTCTTTGGAGTTAGAAAGCCATATTCTGTCTGGAATTTCATTTATTTATTTTTCTAAAAAGTCATCCCAGAAGTATTCTTCTTAAATTTGGCAACAAAATGGCAAAGCGTATTAAAAATGCTATTCTGTTTAGTATTCTGCTTTAATTTGTGTTGTTTTATAAGGTAGTCATAAATCACAGTCTGCTCACAGAAATTCAGCTGCAGAAATGATGGGTTTAGGTGCTAAACTGGGAATTTCTGATAAATTGAAAATAGCTAATTTGGAAAAAAGACAACTGATGTCTTATGAATGAAAAAAGAATCCCTTGCTTCTGACATGACTTCTTGGTATCTGCTGATCTGAGCATTTAGGAATGCTTCAGAATAGGACAGAGCTGAATTAAGAGAACTTGGAAGAGTACATTCTCTTATGGCTTTTTAGGAAGTTATGATCTGCAAAAGAACTTGAATTGCAAGGAATCTCTTCTACTTGGAAGGCAAAAAAGAGAGGACTAAATGCTCCTATTGCACACAGCTTCCTAGCTGATTTGGTTTTTTCCTCCTGCACATAGCCAGATTTCTCCAAGGAAAAAACATAAATGGTAATCGTGGCTTTTTCCATAGCAGTGCAAGAATTTGGTGAAGAGACGCTGGCTGATTCTGTTTTATGCATTTGGGCTGCCATCTCTGAGCATTGGTTCAGGCTGCCAAGTTATGAAGTGTTCGATGCTCAAGCTGAGTGTGAATAAAGGTTTTATTACTTTGAACAAGGCATCTTGGCTCAGCATTCCCTTGCTCACATTTGTGTGGATATTAATGACCTGTTAGTTAAAGGTGGATATAAAAATGTCAGATGCTTAAACCCCATCAAATAATATTTCTTCTTGGTTTTGCCCTTTGGATGTTTTATGGTTACTGTCACTGGGCTTCCCTCCTCACCTCTTGATGTGTGTTTACTGGTTGCTGTATGGTCACATTCTGAAAGAGGAAATCACAAAGCATCTGCCTGCTGTTATTTATATGAGCAGAGTTGTTGTCTCTGCTTTCACAGGCGTAGGTTCTAAATGGGGTGTGTGCAGAACTCCTTCTTACATTGTTTTCATATTTGAAATTATAATTCTGAGAAATAGCAAGATTCCCAGGGTCTATTAGCTTTCAGATATGCTAGGAAGAGCTTAGTTTAATCTTCTTTAGGTCTGTCCTGAGTCTCCAAATACCTAATGTTGGCACATTTTAAAAAGTTTCAGTTACGCTTGCACTCTTGCCTGTCTTCAGCTTTTGTAAAGAAACATTTATTACTTAATCTCACTAAAATTGAGTGATATGGGGTTTTTTTATGTTTCTTATATTCTTTTTTGTCCTAATCTGGTGGGTTTTTAAATGAAGGCAAATAGGAAAGGCAAATGTGAAGAAATGCACTTCAGAGAGAAAATGTACAATGAAAGACAATGAAGTTTCAATGTTCTATGTTAAATTGCTCTCATTTTCCACAAGATCTCGTTACTGATATTTAGTCATTATGTTACTTAAGTAATTTCATAAATAACTAATGCTAGAAATTCCCTGGTAAGTTAAAGATTATTTTCTCTCACAGAGACACTTCAATCATGCTGTGTGCTGGTGCAGTACAAGGCTGATCTGGACAAATGTCCTTACACCTGCAAAAGACTTTCAGAAGTCTTGTGGAGGGAAGTAGCACAAGGTGACAGTAAAACTGTCAGTGATGCCCAGATTTACATGAATTCATGGCACTAATATCTCCTCTAGCTGCCACACCATAGCCAAACGTTACTTCAAGATCAACTCCAGTAACCTGTAGCCATAGAAGTAGTTTTGCAGTTGCCCAAAGCCTTTCCACCCTTTTATCCTCCTTGTGTGTGAGAAAACTAATAACATGAGAACCAATCTGATTGATTGTTGATGGAAAGGACTTCAAAGATGTAGTAGTGAAGCCATGCTGGTTCATAGGCACTGGTGCTGGACAAATAAAGCCTCACAAGCAGTGCGGTGTTTTGCTCTTCCTGTCAGCTGAGGTTTCCAAAGGCTGTAAAATTCTCCTATGTCTCTGATCCTTCTCACAATGTTGTTGTATCTGGCTATAATTGTGCAAGAGTTGTGTCAGCACCCTGTGAGCCAACAGCTGGAAACTATTAGAATGCTTCATAGAGCATGGGGTGGCACTGGAGCAACTGATGCATCTGGAAAGATCAAGACCTTTTTGTTGTGCCCCGGCAGGGTAAGTGATCGAGATCCTTTAGACAGACCTCTGGTGTATATCTGCAGTGTGATACAGGCCTATGATCAGATACCTAAATGCTCCTGGTGAGAAGGCTGTAGAACCTTGCTGTCCTGGTTTGGTTTTGTTACAATCAATTAGTGGCAGTGCAGGCTGTCAAATAGTGACAGCTACTTCTGTGTGGATACTTTCTGAAACCAAGCATTTTGAGTCTAATTGCTTGTCTTTTGTCTGGTTTGTACTGATGCACACTGGATATGGCATACAGCGTCAGAGGCAAGACATCTTGCCACACAGGACAAGAGATGTATAGTTGTGTGTTTTCCATGCTGATGGGATTCATCTGTTCAAACTCTGGGAGTTCACATAGCAGGGCAAACTAATTTTTCATCTTTCCTTTCTTCTCTTGTACTGGTAGCTTAAACTCATTATTCAGTTCCAGTCCAAACCCAAATATTTCAAACGCACATCTTCTGAGATGATTTATGCAAAGCCACTTGTGTCTGGTTGTTATGTATACTCCACAGAAATTGGGAAAGCTCATTTTGAAATTCAAGGTGGACTGTAGCTTTTTATTGTTCCTTTTCCTGGGCTCTTTGTTTTATTAGTATCATAACTGGCAAACCTCATCGAGGATGAAGGTAGATATGTTAAGAAGAGGAAGAATTTATTCCTGTGCTGAAGGAGCAGTTGAAGCAATTACTGCTTGTAGTGTTCAGGCTGCAGGTATCTACTGCAGCTATCTAAACTAATCCTGGTGAGCAGCTACTAGGGTGTGTAAGCAGGCATTGTTTCCTTCAATATTCCCACTCTTTGCAGTTATGCAATGAACACAAGACAGACCAGTGGGAGTGAGTGGCTTTGTGGTGCAGCACGGTGACATCTGCATCTGGACACAGTATGCAGCACTGGTCTGTAGTTATGTGCTCTGTCCTGTCTGCAGCTTGTACCAGTGCATGAAGAAAAGGCAAAGGCTTACTTCTGGTTTTGTTGAGTCTGCACCCTAATGGCTCCCACAAGAACACTAAGTTTGGAACTACTCAGCACTGAGTTTATTCCTCTGAAATACAATACAAAATGGAGATTTGTCTTGCCTGACAGAGACACCTATATAAATATGTATCACCACAGTGCTTGTGTTTATCACTAAACAAATTATTTGTTCTTTTAGCCCTGCAAAGCAAGGAAACAAAGAGATAAATTGTATTTTCCCTGAATTCCAGTGAGTTTGGACAGTAGGACCACCTGAGGTTTCTTCCATTCTCAGCCATTCTGTGAAGTTACACTGCAATGAAGCTTAGCTCATAATGCTTTTCTACTATGACGCTGCTATTAAAAATGTATCTCATTTTCTGAATCTCTTGCAGGCTAAATAAGAGCTTGTTGGCACTGAATATCAGGTAGGGTTCAGAGAGCTCGTATTTTCCTGTGGTTGTGCCAAAGCTATTAAGGCTGCACCTGAAACTTGCAGCTCTAACCAGACAGTCTTTCTTTGGCTTTCCTACAAAGCAAAGTTCTTCAAAGTCTGTTCATGGGTTGCTGGTATGAACAAAAGTAATCTGACTTTGCAGAACTGCTGCTCTTTAACATGCACAGTTACAACTGCTTTGTGCTCTGTTTAAAACCAAGTGCAGAAGGCACTGGCTTGTGCTTGCTTTTTTTTTTTTTTTTTTTCCTTTTCTTTCAGAGTGCCTGCATTTATAATTTTCCACTCGGGAAAGATGTTTGACACGAAGGAATAAGGAGCAGGCAGACACTTGGAGAACAAGTGATAGGGATCTAGGAAGATTTTAAGCCTTGTAGTTCATGACAAACTAAAATCCTCTACAAACAGATTTACTATTAGCTGCCTAGCTATGTTCTGATGAGATTTCTGAGGACTCCAGGAATTCTTGGTAGTTCAGAAAGAGAACTTAACCTTCTCCTAATAATCCTCATGTTTTGTCAGCTATGCAAAGGCAATGGAAAACATTTGTCAAAACAAATGGCAGCATTAGCCCCCCACCACTGAATGCAAATGGTAAGTTCAAGGTCCAGGTAATGGTGGGTGAGCCAAGAAATATTTGTTGATTTAGTTTAACCTTGAATAGACCCCAAAGAATACACTGCTGCAATTCCAAAACTTCTTGGCTGTGGCCAAACTCTGGATACTGCAAGAACTTCCAACCAGAACAAAGAAGTGCTGAGCTGCAAAAAAACCAGGCTGTGGCAGTTAACATGGGCTTCAAGGTTTCAAAAAGTGCTGCTTGACAGCTGCCCCAGTCCAGCAGAAGGGTTTTTGCCCAGTACTTTCTGATAGTCTGTTATGCCATTCAATTGTTTTTCATACAGTACAATAAAAACAATTAGGTACAGAATATACTAAGAGAATAATATATGCATTTTCTATTAAAATGCTGCCGTGTTACACTGAAGTAAGTTTCACAGGACACTGCAGTGAAATGTGGAAACTATGATTTGTGTAGCTGAAGTGTTTGTAATTGCTGGTGGCCTGACTACTGAAAGCAAAATGAATGTGCAGAGATGTTGTCTTGCATGCATCTAGTGAAACAGGTACTGGGGTAATTTGTGCTGAGCAAGTTAATAGTGCTAAAAACTCTTGCTATTATTATTAAAGCATAGAATGGTAAGGTTGGAAGGGACCTCAAGGATCATCTAGTTCCAACCCCCTGCCATAGGCAGGGATACCTCCCACTAGTACAGGTTACTCAAGGCCTTGTCCAATCTGGCCTTGAACACCTCCAGGGATGGAGCAGCCACAACCTCCCTGGGCAACCTGTTCCAGTGTCTCACCACCCTCACTGCAAACAACTTCCTCCTAACATCCAGTCTAAATCTCCCCTCTGCCAGTT
>VWZE01015200.1:1041919-1081621 GCA_013396675.1 Eubucco bourcierii
CATCTGCAAACTTGCTGAGGGTGCACTCCATTCCTCTGTCCATGTCACTGACAAAGATGTTAAACAGCACTGGTGCCAGCACTGACCCCTGAGGGACTCCACTTGTCACTGGTCTGCAGGTGGACATTATGCCATTGATCACCACTCTCTGTGTGCCACCATCCAGCCAATTCCTTATCCAGCAGTGCTCCACCCATCCAGTCCATGTTTTTCCAGCTTGGTGACCAGGGTGTCATGTGGGACAGAGTGAAACGCCTTACTCAGGTCCAGGTAGATGCCATCAGTTGCCCTTCCCTTGTACACTGTTGCTGTGACTTCTTCATAAAAAGCCACTAAATATATATTTAAAGCATATATATATAAAAAATATATATTTAAAGATGTCTTTAAATAATAGCGAGAGGTTTTAGCACTATTAACTTACTGTTAATAAGTTACATAAGGTACTGGTAACATCTGTTACATAAGAAGATGTTACTTACCTGAATTTAAAATCTGTATCTGGAAAAGCTCCTACAAGTGTTTGCAGCAGTGACATCAGCACATCGTCCTGAGCCTGATGGAAATCCTCGCTGTTTGATCGTGTGGCAGCCTATAAAGGCAGGCCTCCTATGGGATGGATACAGTGCTGCTCACTGCAATGCACCGAGTGCTGTCTTACACTGCAACTCGTCTGTCTCTACCTGTGGATCCTTTGCTTGTACGTTAGGAGTTAAGCTCAAGGACTGGAAGTGTAGCACTGTTGAAAGCACACAAAACTACTCAGTCTTACACACAAGTGCTGGTTGTCAGGTTCGGTGTTTTCTTCCCAGCCGCGCCTTGCTGCACTCCCCTCTCCTTCCTGCATGCCGCAGAGAATGCACAGCCTCAACGAAAGATCGAGGGCTGGAAGATAAGTGAGGTGCCTGAGAGTTCGCTGTCCTCAGACTAACATTAACGACTTCATACAGATTAGCTAAGACACCAGACCTTCCTCCTTGCTTGTTTTTTCCCCCTAGAATTTCTTGAACTTATGAGAGCCTTAAACTGCTTGGCAAAAGCCAAGTTGCTGTGAGCTGTGTCTGAAGGTAAGCCCTCAAACACCCAGTATTGTTAGTTTCTTCTTGGGAGTTGTAGGGGAGGATTCTCGTGCGCCCTAGTGCGGCTTGCATGTGAATATGGAGTGATGGCAGATAATTTCATTTCTATACCTGTGGTTTCAGACTGGACCTAGAGCTCATACTTAAAATTCAGCTTATCTTATAAAGAAGTTAAATCCTTCCTCAAAACTCTTGCATGCTACCCAACAAATCTGGCTGTTATGTTACGTGGCTTTGCTGCAAAGCAGAACCAGGAGATGCAGAAACAAACTGTTAGGTTTTTTCTTAGGAATTAGGCACTGAAGAGCCATGCAGCAGCAGTGTGCAGATTTTAACACACCTCATCTGGCAGCAATATTCAGCTTTTAAAACACGATGCATGCCAGATAACTGTGGCAGATGTATGATGAAGTGCATAGAGATGTGGGAGCTCATCATTAATACTAAAGATCTTGAGCATCTTCTTGACAGATGAAGAGCTTGCTCTGCAGCTGTCCTAGGAGGATCTCTGTTACTTGGAAGCAGCACATTTCTGTGTCTCTTTTCTTGATGGTACCTGGCATTAATTAAGTCTGCTGTTACCCAGATCTCTACAGACTAGAGCCTATCTTGAAGGAAAGAAGGGCAGAGATCCAAGGTGAATGACAAAGAATTTTGGTTGCATAGATTTATTGCAAAGAGTTTATTTACAAAGATTGATTTTTCTTTCTTCAGCTGAGATATTCATTGTGTAGTTTGACACTAACAAAAGCAATTCCTAAAGTGAGGCATTTGGAAACAGCATAAGGAAATGAAGATGGATGTACCAAACTAGAAAACAATTCTTTTAAATAGATCTATCGTTTAAAACAGAAAAAACAAACAAACAAACAAACAAAAAAAAACCCAAAAAAAAAAAAAACCCACCAACAAAGTGAATTGTAATTTTTAGAAGTCTGGCTAACAAGTAAGATATTTCTTGAGTTTTCTTCATGAATGTTCAGTACTCTACAAAAAAAAGTTTTGGTTTTTTTTTCCATTAACAGCTCTGTAAATGTAGATATTCCACTTTAATCTTAGTGACAAGAGTACACTAAGATTAAAAAAAAAAATGTTTTATTTAATAATTTTACCATGACTCTTAGTCCTGTGAGTTTAGATCATTGAAATTTAACAGCCTGCCTACTACTTCTTCCCTAGTCAAGTTTGTATTCACTTAGCAGGGCTGTTTTCTAATTTTTACTTACTAAATTATGGGAGAAAGAACAAAGGTGACTTCCTGTGTCGTATCACGCAGGATTGACTGATCAGACAGTTCAAGATTTGATACAATCTTGTGGTGGATCCAGCACTATGCACTAAACATTAGTGTTACTAGAGCAAGTTAAAAAGTGCAGTTCCCAATTCTTTCCTAAAGAGCATCAATATGTTGTGCCTAGCAAGTACCTCTTTCTCCTGTAGAATGGTCTTGCTTTGAATCTTAAAATGCACCATGTCATTTTAAGTTGCTAAATGGTGTGATTTACTAACTGTTCTTGATAGATTGTGTTGGCATCCTGTGAGGACAACATTCTAACTTTAAATACTCTCCCCTTAAAATATAGTCAGTTCTCAGAAAGCAGAATTATTCTTGTGAAAATAGCATTTATATATTTTTCTCTTGCATGTTTATCCTCAGCATCATCTTACTGGGAGCATATTTGATCTACCAAAAGATCTTCTGAACTCTGCAAACCGTTCTCACATGAATTCATATGACTTCAGGTAGGTAGAGAACTTCAGAACTCTGAGCACATTATCCAGAAGCAACGTTACAGTTTTTTGAGCCTTAACTGTCACCTATCCAAAGCACTGACCATTTGTTGTACTTGCCATGTAGCTAGGCTGTATAACTTCTAGGCAGTTTGCTTTTGATCTTCCCTCAGTATTCACAACCTCGTCTTGCTGAGAAGTCTTACCGAGGCTTTTTACCCTGAAATCTTGGGCCTTTTTATTTCTTTGGTTCACTTCCATGTCTTGTTAACAAAAGCAATTCAGCTTTTGTTCAGCTGGTGTTCAGTGGGCTGGTGCATACCTCTGCACTGCCTGGGCTTTCTTTGATCAACATATGGACTGTAATATATTGTTTGGTTTACATCTGATGCCACGGGAAGATGTGTTGCTTGAGCCAGTATGGAAAGTTGCCCAGATACAGTCTAGTTGTTTCTTCCATGACTGTAGTATCTGCTTGAAACTTTTCACTTGCCTTCTAATGGATATTCCTGCTCATCCACAAGCTGTTTCCAGCCCAAATATAGTGCTTCTTGATTGAAAAACTCTAAGAAGCAGTTCTCTTCTTGGCATGTGTTTAGCAGTCCTGACCAAATCCCTTCTGAAATGCCATGGTCCAGTGTGTCCCAGAAGGTCACAGCCTTGCTGAGGCTGTCCCTTTGGACATTTCACTGGCTTCTGCATATGCACAGCTAGAAAAACTCTGCTGAAATCTGGAATGTTTTTCAAACCCTCTTTCCCCCTCCCTCTGAAGTTGCTGTGAGGAAGCAGTAACCTCGGGTAGCCTTGTGAAACTCCTATTGACCTGCAGTTTGCAATGTGCAGCCAGCTTGGGGCCCTGCCCTACATCAGGGTGCAGTGTTTGGGGTTTCTTTGCACTGAAGGAGCTTTCCAGGTGATATTTGGGAATGACTTTGAAAGCATAGCCAGAACAGTTTTGTTTGCTCGGCTGCCTAGTTAAAGAATATTAGTCAGGGCAAACTGTGACTCCACTGATATTAATAGAACTGAGTTACAACAACTGAAGAACAAGCCCTTAAATTCTAGGGCAATTACCAGACAGGCTGAGCTTAAAAGACTCTAATGCTGTCTTACAGAGTATAAATAGTGTTAACAGTGTTTAATGGACAACTAATTCCTAATTAGCTTTTTTCCTGTTAACTTTTCTGTTATCCTCGTCTCTTTTGATGTCATAGTTTTGCTGTTAGAAAACAAGAGCTCTGCTCAAGACAAAGCTGTCCTGAGCTGTACCTTCATATGTGCAGCACCTGGTCAGGACAAGAGTCCCAGCAGGCTTCAGTGCTTGAATATACCTCTTGAAAGGTTCAGAAAATCGGAATGTAGCAGTTTCTTTTGTGCAAATGCCAAGTGGGATTTGTCTGTAACTTTTAACCTGTCTGATTAAGAATGGATTTTCCTATGGACAAAAAAGATACCATTCTAACTTGAGGGTTGTCTTGCTGCCAGATTACAGGCTGCTGTTATAAATCATCATGGCTCTTCAGAAAAGAGATAAAAACTATGACTGTTGGCAAAACCACCCTCCACTAAGTTTGTTCCAAAAATGGCTGAACTATTTTCTAGCAAACTTTAAAAAAAAACCCCAAAACAACAAAATAAAGAATTCCAGAGTTGGAGAAGAAATTCCAACCTGGCTTCTTGAAGATTGAACACACTTGACAACTGAAGTACGTAATGAAACAATCAGACTGAACTGTCAGTAGCACAGTGTGCTCACCCTTTTAAAGACACATAAAGAGGAAGGGTCAAGATGTGTCCATTTGTATTTTCCTAATAAGAAGGATACCTTGGTAGGCAGACAGGGTCCTGCACACTATGGGACTTTAGAAGTGGATTTCAGGGGTGGACTTGAATATAACATTTGTAGCATTTGTTTATTAGCTAGCTGGATGCTATTGGAGGATAGAAGGAGAAAAAAGGGTTTGTAGACCGTGTGTGTGTGTATATATACACATACATACACAGGAAATAAATTCTAGAAAGTGTATTCAATGCTTTTAAAGAGACTATACAGACTATCACAATACCTTTGCCTTTAGGACCACCAATTGGTGCACCACAAATGTGCCTGTATTGTGTCATTCAAACTGAAATTTCTTCTTAGTTACTAGTCTGTGTGACCAGTGGTCTTTAAACAGCAGAGGCAAAATCCAGGATATTTTTGCTATTTGTAATTTCCATTGTTGCAGCTCTCTGGGGATGATTAGATTGGATGCCTTCAATAGTGCGATAGCTATTGATATAAATAGCTTTCCAGAAGATTTCCTTATGACTTCAGAACAAATTAACCAGTAAGAAAAACACTTCTGAAAACTTACTTCCCAAGTTCTTTCCTGAAACTCACATTATGAAGAGCATGTTGGCGTTCATTTTGAGTTCTACTCATTCCACCAGCTAAACCTGTAAGAGCTGTGGTGTTCCCACCATTCTTTCAGCCTTCATTCGTCTGCAAATTTCAGATGACTTGAGATGGGAGTGTGAAGTGTCCTTACAAAACACAGAGCTAAGGTTACTTCAGAAGTTAGTGTTTGTGATGAGCTCAAAAGCTCTCAATTTCCACCCTCTATAACACTCACAGTTAATGTGAGTACCCTTACCAAAGGAGGTGCACCCCTTGTATGAATAGGTAATAAACAAGGACCCTTCTTGCTTTTCAGTTGATCACTGAATGCCTGTTGTCATGCACTGGGGGTTTTAATGAGTTTGTGCTTTGGTTGGGAGAAGATGCCTCATCTCTTAGCTGGATCTTGTGCCAGAACTTTGCTAAACAATTTCTTTTGTCTATCAAACTGGATACTGGACAAGGGAGTTACTCACCCAAGACTATGGAGTACTGCTGTGAACTAAAGCTGTCCAGCAGATCTGTGAAAGGATGAAAGAAGACATTTTGCCAGTGTCTTCTATTCCCAGTCAGGTGGCATACTTGGATGTATTTGACTGAGATTTCACACTGGAAATAAAGGAGCTATTCTTCAAAAGATATATTATCTGAAGATACCAAGGAGGAGTTTCGTTGCTTCCTCTGGCATCTTTTGAGTATCAGTGAGCTGAGGCACTAGCAAGACAGCTTGCGGCAGAGAATTGGCCCTGAGGAAGCTGTTACCAGGCAGTGTTAATGCCTCCTTTTTCTGTGCTGCTGCTGCTCCCTGGTGTGCGAGAGGGGTCATGGTAGACATCCATAATTCATCAGCCACCTTAGGTACTCATATTCTTATGCTTGCTCTAGACTGACCGTGAGAACGTTAGAGAAAAAAAGAGTATTCAGTTGCTCTCATGTCTGTACTCTTAACTGTGAGATTTTTGGACCTCTCTATGAAGTTTCATACAGGCTTATTTTAGATACTTGTTCTATGAAACCATCCTGATTCCTCAAAAAATCCTACTTTTCAAAGATCAGATCTACAGTTAACCAGTTTTTGCTGTCCTGCTTGATCTGGATTTGCTGCTTCCAAAAAATAAAGACTTCTATTTGTACGACTCTACGTGGGCTAGTTCCCTATAGCAAGAAGGTGAAATGCAGTAAAATAAAGAAAAAAATGGCGCTCTTTCCCCACTCTAGCTCCAACAAAACGATTCTCAATTTCATGTCCCAACCTCTGACAGAAGGCACTTCCAGATTTGGTAGAATAAGTTGATTATATTGAGTCTAAACTTCAGAATAAAGTGTTTTGGCTCCCTGTTTTTTGATCAGAGATACTTTTTTAACTGAGGACAAAACCCCACAATAAATGATACAGCAAATAAATCCTTTATGGTCAGTGTCTTGGAGAAAAAAAAAAAACAAACCTTTGCAAAGATGTTTGAGTTGCAGATGGCTAATGCACTCACAGTGCTGCCAGGCCTGAGTTGCAGATGGGCATTCTTGGAAAGCTTATCAAGTTACTATTGCATCCTACTAAGAGATGGTGAAGGAGCACAAGGCAGGTCTCACTTTTCAGGGACCTGTCCTCTGGTCATTTTACACTTCAGTATCTGGGTGTAACTCTTCTGGCTCTGACATTCAGAGAGGAACCTCAAGAGGTTTGTGGTAAAGGTCCAGTATGTTACTCTTGGAGAGTCTGAGACTGTTTCTTATCTGAGCTACCATTTCCTCAAGAAATTACCCCGATGTAGAATTTTCTTTGACTCAGAAAGATTTCTGAAGGATAAATTGGCTTTTGTTTTGTTGTATCTTGAACTACATCTGCTTCTCTTGAAGGGCTTCATCCCATCACTTCAAATGATTGGAGAGCAGATTTCACTGCGGTGCTTATAATATACCTGTCCATGGTGTGTCCTTTCCTTGCTTCCAGCAGACAGTTTTATTGTGAGTTAGAAAGCAGATTAAGTCTCTTGTGCCTTGTCTGTGAGCTCTCACTCTTGTGGTGTGTGGGTTTGTTTCTAGACCTTTTCTAGGAGACCTTGCTATGGTACCACAAACACTGCAATGACTTCTAGGTTTGATAAATATAGATATTGCCTCCCAGCACCCTTAGAGTGCAGTTCCTCTGCCTTAGTTTAAATTATAAACTATCATGGAGTTTAGTCCACAAAGGAACACAGGAAAGCAAAGTGAAAACTCTGAGGCCTTTGGCATGGACTAGATAGCAACGCAGGCATGATGGTGGCTTTGTGGAAGAGTGCTGCTCTGGACAGGCCATCAGGATGGATGAAGAGAAGAGGGAGCTCCATCATTAAGATCACCAGAGTGTATGAAAACTACATCACCAGCGTGGAGAAATGCAGTTCAGGTGTCTCTGCTCTCCACGCTGCTGTGATCAAACAAGTGTGGCCTGCTGCCCAGTTGCCTCTGAGACTGGTTTTACTGTGGTGCCCACAGAGGCTCACCTGTGCTTGAGCACATCTGCTATCCTCAGCCTTAAGGCTCAGGTTTAGGGTATTTTGCCACGAGGAGACACAAAAGCAGAGCTAACAAATACAAGACTCTTTCCTTCAGCGTTTGTCCTGTTGGTGTTGCAGATCTGCAGCCGACATGTACACACTGGCACCGTTACAACCTTGCCTAACAACTCAGAGGTATTTTTCGTAGCTTCCTCTCCTGCTAACACTCTGTCAGCTCTCACTGGAAGGAGCTGGCATGTCCCTGCATTTTTTGCAGAAGTAATGTGCTCCTTTTGAAGAGGTAAGTCAGAAAGTCTTTATAAAAACAACAAACCAGGCAGCTGGCAATATGCTTTAGAAGCAGCTGAAAGTGGCATGAGAAGCCCTGCAAAACTCTTGTTTTCAAACTGCTCACATTAAGTCTCTTCTGTAATTTCCGCCTGCACAAATTTAGTAGGAATTAGCCTTTCCTTATGTCACTCTAAGCCAAACACTGCTCTGTGGAAGTGGATAGTCCACAGTGTGTAGTGTTCCACGTGTATGCCTTTGCAATACTGATCTTCAGACCCCAGTGCATACAGCAAATTCCTTTTGCGCTGTACTCCTCACTACAGTTTAACACTTTCAAACTCCAGTGTAAGTTTATTTCACACCTTCTTAGACACTTTCCCCCTCCTTTCCTTTTAGAAGACATACTAGATTTTAATATCTACGTGTAATTCTTTCAGAAATGATGGAGCTGATAAAAGCTCCTCAGATCATTAGAGAAGGTTTGAGAATTAGCGGGACAAAGTCAGTTATCCAGAATTCAGATGTGTGCTAGTACTTTAGGTTCTAGTGAGGCTAATAAATCATCTGCAGCTCTTTATGGACAGTTTTAGTCTACCTTTTAATTTCAAGCTTATGATAGTGGCCTTGAACAGCTTTTGATTATGATACAACTTCAAGTTACCTTCTGTCCTACTTGGATTCCCACTGCAATATCTTTCAGGACTTCCCTTGGTAAAAAAAGGCTTTGACAGATGACTAAATGCCTTGAGGTACAGAAGAATGACTCTTCTGTCCTCACAGAAAGGGAGAATGACAACTGCAGACAGGAGGAGAAAACTTCAGCATGAGTTGTGGGAAATCTCTAGATCTCTTTTCAGGATCAGTTAATCAACTGGAGTGGGGTACAAGGTGGAGTCTTTCAAGTTACTTTTACAAGTGAAGAGCTCACAGGACCCTCATAGAATGCTCTTCTTTAGGTGCTTTAAGAAAAGTTGTCTTTAAAAATGTGGCCCTAAGTCACTGTAGTTCTGAGGTAAGATGGAATCAGTCAGGTGAATAAAGACATGATCCATTCTGGTAATAACTCTGTGTATCTGGGAGTAATCTGAACAGGGGCAACTCCATAAAGAGAAATTACAGAATCATAGAGTCATAGAATGGTAAGGTTGGAAGGGACCTCAAGGATCATCTAGTTCCAACCCCCTGCCATAGGCAGGGACACCTCCCACTAGTACAGCTTACTCAAGGCCTCGTCCAACCTGGCCTTGAACACCTCCAGGGAGGGAGCAGCCACAACCTCCCTGGGCAACCAGATGCCAGTGCCTCACCACCCTCACTGTAAAGAACTTCCTCCTAACATCCAGTCTAAAGCTTCCCTCTGCCAGTTCAAACCCATTGCCCCTAGTCCTGTCATTGCAAGACCTTGTAAATAGTCCCTCCCCAGCCTTCCTGTAGGCCCCCTTCAGATACTGGAAGGCTACTATCAGGTCTTCTCAAAGCCTTCTCTTCTCCAGGCTGCAGAACCTCAACTCTCTCAGCCTGTCCTCATAGGAGAGCTGCTGCAGCCCTCTGATCATCCTCGTGGCCCTCCTCTGGACCCGCTCCAACACTTCCATGTCCTTCCTTGTATGGAATAAATATGATAGATTTGGTAGTTTTTGTTACAGGACAGAGAAGTATGTAGACCCCTGTGACCTTTCTCAAAATTAGAAAGCAGGTGGAGAGTGGTTCCTGTAAATGCTCAACCTTTTATGCTCAAGCATAACCTTGGTATTCACTTCCTTTATCTTAACAAGCCAAGTAACTAAATATGACAGAAAATAACTAGAGCTACACACGTGATGAATTACCACTGTGACTTGCTCATACCCTGAAGTATCAGCTCATACCCTGAAGTATCAGCTAAGGCTCTGTGTCGTGATTTGTCATTTGTGCAGCTGTTAGATGCTGACAAATCCGATGGCCACAAAAGATGACAATAAAACATTGTGGGTATTCATTAAGAAACCTTCGCTTGTTTATCATCTTGATCTTACCACACACAATCTTTACTATTTTTTATATGTGGCTGTTTAAAAGTTATTGAGCAAAAAAAGGGAGCACAACCAAAAGTAACGATTGCAGTGGCTAACCTCTTCCTAAATGCCACATGAAAAACCGAATGAGGAAGTTAAATTCCCAAATGGAAGCACAGGGTGCAAGTATTATGTTTGTGAGGAAAGCATAGTAAACTGATACTCGCTTTTAATAACTTTAATGCACCAATAACCTAATGCTTGGAATACAGTAGGATCTCGGCAGTAACTCCCTAATTGCGATCTGAGTTCCCAGTGTCAGGCTGCCCTTGAGGAGTGTGCTGTCGTGGGGTTGGCACATTTTCGTGACACCTGATATTGTTTCGATGCAACAGGCAGCTTCACGTTCAGCTGGAGCAGTGCAAATGATAATATTATGGCATGACAACATTAATCTTTTGAAGGATGGTTTGTGCCTTTAACAGGGGAAGCCTTATGGAATTTGCATTGGCTTGGTTTACAGGAAGCACATCTGATTAGTGGCTGCCTTTGACAGGACTCTGCTTTCTTACATTATGACTTGTTGCATAGGAAGAGGATTGCTTTAAAATGTTTTCCATTCATTTATTTTTCTTGCTTTTGTCTTTAAAAAGCTCCAAAGAATTTATGTGTACAGTGTGGTTTGAAACAGAAAAAATATATTAATTTTGAGCAGGCATTTTGTTTTTGTAAGCATTCATTTCAGCGTTCTTGTGTATTTATTGGGACCTGTGGCACAGCTTCAAAGGATAAAGACAAATACTTCATTCTTGCATTAAAAACAACCTGCTGTCAGCAGAAAAGCTTTTGGAACTGCTTGGAACCTGGGTCTGAGAAGTTACTAATTTGTGATATGTTTTAGGCCGTCTCTTTCCTCTCTAGCTTGCTTTACTGAACATCATTTGCTACAGACAAAATAGATTCACCATCCTGTCCCAAAGCAGGAGGCCTGGGGCCAGGGACCATCAGCACCAAAGTTGCTACTATCTGCAGCAGAGTCCCACTGGCACGCTCAGAGAAGTAAAGCTGCCTTCCAGAGGTGCCACTGTCTTCTGTTTGCAAATCTTTGAAATCTGGTGTAGGGGCTTATCTAATTTGTGAGCTCTGGGACTTGGGTCTGGAAATGTTGCCTTACCTGTTTTCAGTAGTGGGAATGCCCATCTGCACAGAAAGGTGAAACTGAAGCCTTCTGAAAGTGAGCTGTGGATGGAAATGTGACCTGCGAGGCTGCCCTTATTGTATTAAAATGCTTTTCATGTAAGCAAAACCCCACCAAACCAAAACAAATCCAAAACAGCCAGCCTTTTCATTTTACCAAATTGAGGTTAGGATGTGAAATGGATCCATACTCCATCTGCCTGTTGCACCCTCCCTTGAGAAGGAACATTTTGCAGCACTGTGTGAGGCAAACAGAACCCCAAGCTTGTGACACACAGGCCCAGTAAGTGATGAGGAAAGCAATCAATGTGGGTAACTGCTGTGTTCCAGCAAGGAAGGGACCCTTCCCGGTGCTTCTCTGATTCTATGGCAAAGACCAAGCTCTGTCCTCCCCTTGTGTTATCTCATTGTGAGCCCATTAAGGGCGTTGTGTGTCCAGCACAACTTACAGTGTAACTGTGCCTTCTGCAAGAGCTCCAGGAACATTCTTGTGCTTTGAAATAGCATAGACCATAGCTTAGAGATACTGGTTTGTCCTGTTTGCTGCTGTGGTACTTCTTACCTTTTGCTTCCCATGTGAAGTAATAGGACTAATGTATGTACAGAGGTATCATTAAAAATTATTTCTGTTGTAAATTGGCTGTTTAGGGGAGAGAGGGGCTTGGGGAAAGCACAGCATTTTATTTGTGTCTGGCTTTCTCCATCCTTTCCTTTGGTTCCACACTGCTTCCCGAGGGCAAGGAGGAACTGCCCAGCACTAGAGGAACCTGGCTTGTGATAAAGCATTAACAAGGGCTGTATAGATCACTATTTGGAAAAATACTCAAAAAAAAAAAAAAAAAAAGAAAAAAAAAAGTGTATATTAGGAAAGCTTTTAGAGATTCTCTTTCTGTCCAGCTCAAATTTCAACTCTAAGGATCCACAAAAGAACATTCTTGAAAGCAAGCTCCTGTGCCAGATTTGATGTGGAGAAGATACAATGACAGTTAGTCCCAATTAATGGACTTGAAATCTATTTTTCTCTAGGAAATGTTTGGTATCATTCCTTATGCTAAAATGAGCTGACAGATCACAGAAGTGAGTAACACTTTCTCTAACATTATGTTCTCTGCTTCTGAGGGAATACTGAAGACAAACTGTTCAGTGTATTTATTCTCAGAATCCCTGCTGAACTCCACGACGTTGCACAGCTGAGAGGATAGGAAAAATAACCATGGACATTTAACATTCAGACTCCCCAGTAAGAAAAAGCAAGTCTTCAATCCACTACTTAGTAGATTCTTAATCACTACTAACAGTTTAATACTGCAAAATAACCTTCATCATAATGCAATATTTTATTGGGTAGTTTACAAAACCAAAATACCAACATCTAAACGTTTTATCTGATTCTACTTAACTAAAACAGTGATAAAAATATGCTGGTTCATATTCCTCTTTCTATCAGTGAGTACCTGAGCAGACCTCTCAAAGTAATTCAGCCTTGTGAAAAGTTTTTCAATAGCTGAAACTTAAATCTAATAAGTATTTAGGATGATTATTTTTTGGTCACTAAGGAAGTCTAAGGCAGGTTATGTGTAGGTAAAAACACAACAGAGACAAAACTGTTTTTGCACCTCACTGTCATTTCATATGTAGCACCCGAGCTGTAAACTTAGGAAGAGCTCAGTTAAACATTTCTGGTCTTTCACAGTTACTTCTGGGAAGAAAATACTGTTTAGTGGTAAAAGAACAATAAGCTGTTAATCAGATGAATGACTCTGTGGCCTTGCAGGAGGTAGCCACCACCAAAAGCAAACTCGAGAAATCATCCACAGACATTGATACTCTAAAGCCAGAGAGTTCCTGTGCTTTGGGAGACAGATGTGTTACTCGGTTCCCTTGTTTAATAACAGAGGATGCAGATCTGTGCAGGAAAGGTGAGGTGCAGTACAGACTTGTTCCCATGTTGGTGGCAATGTTGGATTAACTTATGGCAAATATAAGTGGCAGAGGTAATGAAGAATGGCAGGAACAGAGGGAAAGGGTAGCCAGTACTAAGTGTAGCTAAATCAAATGCTTCTGGCTCTGGCCTTTTCTATTCCTCTCTTGAAGGCTGCAGGTGCTCTTCCCATTCATCAGTAGGCTGAGGGCTTGAACATGTCAACACTCTTCCCCCTCCCATCTACTGCACTTTTGTCATCAGGGCACAAATTTTCCTCTTTTGCTGTAGCTGAAATATTTAATGAAGATATTAACAAAATATTTAATTGGAAGGATCTAGGACAGTGTTCCTGGTCATATTCTTGAGTAATAAATACCTTTGGTAAGAAAACAGATGTTTCAACACAATTCTGTTGCACATAAATGTTTGAAAGATTTTGCTTTAGTTCCCCTCTGAAAAAAAAACCAAACAAAAACCAAAAAACCCAAACAAACAAAAATCAAATCAAAACAAACCAACCAAACAAAACCCCACCAGATTTTGAAGCTTTGAATGCAGTCACAGGATGGATTTGCTCCCTGACCAGTCCTGTACTTTAGCCTGACTCAGGTGTTTCTGCTGCCCAGCTGAGGGTTCCCTGCTAAGTGTGTCCTTCACTTGGCAGCCATGGGGCAAGAACAGTCCCAGGAAGCACTACTCCCCAGACTGCAGGGAGAAGGAAAGAGCTTTTCTTCTGCTTCTACTAGAAAATCATGGAGCAACTCTCCTTATACCTTCACCTGTGAGTTTTTGAAGTAATGGAAGGACAGTAAGGAAAAGGAAGGTACAGGGAGGGTATCTGCTGAAGACGTGGAAACACAGCAGTCCTGTGGAAAACTGGGAAACCAACATCAGAGTAAACTGGGAGTATCAGTGCAAATTAGCAGTTATGGTTGTGTCGTTTTACAGGTATCAGGTCACTCTCAGTGTCAGTAATCTGTAGAGCATGCTCTCCCCAGGTACCAGTTGCTGTGCCGTCACCTAGCCGAGACCCTGCTCTGGCCCCTTATGTCTTCTAGCCCATCAGGCTTGCCGTGTAGGGACAGCAAAACCCCACACAGGGCATGGGTTTCTGAAAACAAGCCTTGGGCAGGAGTTTGACTTGACCGGACTGAAACTTCTCTCCTATGTTTTCCATATGCTTTCTCTCCTGCTCCTTTTATCCTATGTTCTCCCCCCAAGCCATGACAGCTTTAGTTACAATGAGAAATGACATATTGTGAAGATGCTGTGTTTTTCAACCTCTTCACTGAGTTGGGAGCAAAATGTTCCTGGTGTGCTGCCAGCTGAACCTCTTGCTGTGCTACAAAGCTGGCTCCCTCCCATGCCTGTACTCCGGGGATGCACTCCCACAACAAGGGCTCTTTGTTGGCCTTTTCCTACGTGGTTGGTCTTTGCTTCCCTCCCAGCACAGGACCCAGCAACTGTAAATCAAACTACTTGGAAAAAGTGTCCCTAAAGACCAGAGACAGCAAATCTCTTTATCCTAACCCACATCTTCCTGGAGAATATAGCCAACCCCTTGCTGTGTATGAAGCAGATGTGTGCCATCGCCCCAGATTTAGGGTGGCACTTAGACCTGTTTGTGGCAGCAGTATAATTACTGTGTTTGCTCCTATGGATTGGTTGGGATGAATGCTGGTCTAGTTGTGTGCTCTACTTCTGCTTCAGGGTTATATTGGCATCTAACTGTCATCTCCTCACGTTCACCAGGCAAACCCAGGCTGTCTTCCTTACAAAGTATGAAGAAAAGGCTAAAGACTTGATGCTGCTGTAACTTCTGGCTTCTTTGTTGAGCAGCTGTTCACATCTCTTATTTTAAGCTTGTAATCTTGTTACTTGACATTTATGTGCAAAGAACAACAGATGCTATCTATTACCCCTCCTATCTTTAAAAAGTACTTAAGGCTTTTAATGTATTCCTCTAATTACTGCATTTTAAAAATGTAAATTCTTCTCTCAAGTGCACTCTGAAATTGTGGAAATACGTCTGCAAACAGGGGAAAAAAACCAACAACAAAATCTATTATTTGGAGGGGGTGGGGTGAGGGGTGTGTGGAAATAATGTGGTAGAACAAGCAAATAGAACAAATTGTTAACTTGTAGTTTAAAAGTCATGAGGCGTAGGCCCAGTTTCTGTCTTTAAAACGAGGTTCCTTTTAATATAATGAGGCAGTAAGATAAAACCTGTGTTTGTGAGTGAAGGGCAAGGCATGAAGCTTGAGAAGTGCTAAGTAACATGTCCTATAAACACTGCTGTATTTATAGTACTTTATTAGTCCATCTTCCTCCCTTCGCTGGGATTGCAAGCCTGAGGATCTATTCCTTATAAAGCAGGCAAGCACTGCTTTACCTCTGCTGTGGTGTCAGTGCCTAGGCTCTGCCAGTGTGTCCTGTTCTTGGCTATGAGCTCAGAGAGGAAGGTTCAGTATGCAGGGGAGTCGAGTCCCACACCTGCACTGAACTTTCTGTCACAAGAGCAGCTTTGTCTTTGCTATTCAGGCATTTTGGGAAAGGGTTAACTGTTTATCTTAGAGTTAAAGGGCATACTGACAGTAAACACCTTATCTCCTTTTTTTTTTTTTTTTAATTGGGCCTGTTTCTTCAGGTGTGTTGTTTCCAGAAGTATAAGATGAAAGAAAGTGCAAGACTGTAAGAAGCAGCTGTAATCTCTTCCAGGCCAGGCTGTTAGCTCATTGGGCCAGAGGCCTCACAGAGATCTCAATTACTGTTATTGTTTAGTATTATTCTTGGTAGGAGATGTGAGCAAATTCCTTTCAAAAAGGAAGTTCTTTTATGGCTACCTTCTGAGCAACTCTAATCACATTAACATTTTCTCCCACTTCAAAGAGCCCAGAAATCTCTCTGTTCACATTAGTGTCCAGGTGTTTGTTATGTTAATGGGAATTTACTTGCAAAACATAATTATGGGAAATTCCTACGGCATGTGACACAGTGCACAGCACTGCTCACCACAGCAGCTTTCTTGTCTGTTCTCCTCATTCAGAGAAGCTGAGGAGTTTCCTGCAAACAGTGTCAAAAGTAGCCTTTTGAGCTGCACTGTCAAGTACAGAATTCCTTCCATAAGGAAGGTGCTATCAACAGATATTGTAGGTGATGCAATCTTTTTATCTAAGAGTCTTGAGATTTTATGTGTTATTTACACTTGATTTAATGCAAACTAGAGTGCCTTTTGAGCTGCAAATTCTTCCCCCCCCAAAAAAAAAAAACCAACAAAAAACAAACCCCAAAAACCAGCAAACCCACAACACCTGCTTAACTCAGATTTCAGTTAAATCAAGAGGCTAGCTTTCTGAAAAACTAGCAGGTATTAAACAAAATGAAAAAAACCAAACCACAAGGAATTATGACTGTCCTTTAAGAGTGAATAATTTTCAAGGCAAGATTAATTGCAGTCATGTATCTGTGGAAATGTTTTTTTGTTTAAAGATTTGAAAACTTTACTTAAAGCTTTACTTCCCTTTTTCATAATAATAATACTAATTATTAACTGTAATTCAAAAAGTTCATTTTTACAAAATTATCATGGGCCTTCAGTTGTGCTTAGAAGAGCACAAGTTCATCTGCAATGAATGTTTGGGCTAAAAGGCATGTTTCTATTTTTTAGCTGTCCTGTAATAGCTCCCTATTAAATTACTGTTACATAAACTAAGTTTTAGCATAATTCTATTTTTTTAACCTCTTTTTACAATCAGCATAATAAAGATACAGCACTTGAGGACAGGAAGTAGCAAAATACAAACTGTCAGAATAAGTGCCCAGATCTTCTTTTTCAGCTGAAAATGCATTTGTGAAAGGCAGAGCAGCTCCAGAGGACTGTTGAAATTTCTGATTCAGTGGCCCTAGCAGGAGAATGAAATAAAACTCTCTATAAAGTGCTCAGATAATGCCAGCATAAAAGTGAAACAAAACCATAAAAAGTCCAAGAACCACCAGGCCCCTCTGAATGAGAAATGGTTTGTGATTCCGCCATGCAAGGCTGGGAGCTTGAACCAGGAATCTGAGAGGAAATGCGTCAGAGAGAGGTGCAAGAGGCCATGACCATCTTCCTGCTCAGCTGTCATGACTGAGAAAGGAGCAACAGCTTTCTAACATGTGTGAGGATGCATCCAAAGAATTTTTAAACCATGCACAACTAAATGTCACAAAGGATGCATAAGCTGTAAAATATTTGGAAATAATCTTCCTGGCTGCGGGCAGAGCACAGTATTCTGAGTCCTACCTTATCAGCAGCATGCTATTAAGTAGTGCAGCTGTCTGAGTGAACATCCTCATGACTTAAGGCATGGATGAGCTTACTCTGTTAACAGGGATTCACTGATATTCATTAGGTACAAAAATATGCTGCCTCACATAGCCTGATCCGTACTTGTCGTGTATAAGCCCTCCCGTACAGACAGAAGGTTTAGTGTCTGCCGGGCACCTGCAGGAAAACTGCAGGGCTAACAGGGATGGCCACCAGAGCAGCACTGCCTGCTCTGTCCTACCTGCGCACTCTCTTCTCCCCCAGTCCCAATCCAATGCCTTTAAGCTGTTACACTTGTACCAGTAACAATTATTATTCTTAATGTATTCTGAGCATGCATCTTCCAAAGGGAATGCCAAAGCAAGAGAGGGGTGATTTAGGAGATGGATGAGATAAGTTATAGGGGAAAAAAAAAATGTAAAACTTATTAAAATGGGTTAAGCTCAGGGGAAGGGTACCTTAACCCCTAGATTTTGAAGTAATTTGGAAATGATGGAAAGTAGTATTTCACACCTTATAAGCAATAGCCATAGAACCTACAAGCAAACAAACAACAAAAAGGATACTTCTAAATCGAACTAAAAAATGAAACTAACCAAAACAAACAAAAATAGGAAGAATGTTTCCTGTTGTACATATTTTTGTGTGTGAAGGTTTGGGAGTTCCCCCCCCACCACCACCACCACTGTGTAAAATGACCCAGACTAGAACTCAGTCGGCTGGAAGTTAAATGATGAAGCTCTATTTACAGCTCAGCACAATGTACAGCAGATATTTACACTATATACAGAATATTTACAGAAATATACAAGTAAAAGGTAATACAGCAACACAACTCCCCTCCCAGAAATCAGAGACCCCAGGAGGGGCTCCCAGCCACCCTTCCACCTTCTCTCCACCCCTGTACCTTACCCCAAGGTTTGCCTTACGTGCAAGGTAAATTAGGAGGATCGGCCAAGGGGATTAGAAGAAAAGTGGTTAGTGAGGATTAATCAGCAGAGGAGTCAGAGCCCAGAAGCTGCTAGATCCCACCAGCAGCTCCTGCTCCAGCAAGCGACAGAGAGAGACTGACTTATCTGTTGTTTTGGTTAGTGTTCCCAAACAATTCTCCAGCAAGCATATGAGTGAAGTAGACATCATGATGTTTTCCTTTCACAGCCTATAGTGTAATTTTCTCCATTAAAATATTCTAATTAGCCTCAAACCAGCACATTGTGGAAGACTCTTAATGACTACTCAGGAAGTAACATGAAGAAAAATATCTTACTGGCAGGTAGTGAGGTTTCCCAAAGGACTGCACAGTATGGCAGTAGTTGCTAATGCCACTGATCTAGTAAGAATATGATACACTCAGGAAAGTAAAGACGCATTGTTCTTGGTCATGTTGCTTTTGTGTAATAGAACTTTGGTCGTTAAAGGAGAGCTGCAGGAACAGCTAAGGGTTTACACCTGATCTGTTGTGAATCCAGGTTATAAAGGCATAGTGACCTGACTAGAAGAGCTGTGATAAATCTTGAGAAAAGACTACATGTAAGGGGAAAATAGGTAACAGACAGCAAATATCTCATAGAGTGAAACTGAGAAATAAGTGAAGCTAAAGCACCACTGTCTTTGTTAAATAGTTGTCGTAGCCTATATGGCCTTTTATCAGGAACAGCCAACACATACCATATGTGCAGCAGCATCATCTAAGCTTAGCAAGCTGGAAGTTTGAACTGCCAACTTCCTTACACTTAGTGGTGTTAGTGTGAGCCAAAGTGATATTAATTTTAATTAGAGATGAATGAAAAACAACTAAGAAATCCATTTGTTCCACTAAACCCCTCAAACTTCCCTTTTGACTCCACCCAGTGAAGTTCTGCTTGTGGAAAGAGAAAGGAGGGAAAATGCCCCTATGTATGACAGAGGCACTCACACTGTGCATGTAGATGAGATTATTCTGGAAGCAGCTTGTGGATTTGGTGGTTTGTAAACTGGAAAAGAGAACTAGCAACAAAAAGCACACACGAGAGACCACTTGCACAAAGCAAACCTTTAAAGTGATGTGGAGAAGTCATGAGCTATTCATCATTTGAAGTATTTTCATTGAAACCATCTGGTGAGTGATCTGTAGTAATAACTGCAAACCACCACTAAACCCAGGTGTCTATTCAGACCATTGCAAATAGGTAACAGGGTTGCATTCCAGTAGTGCCTTCCAGGTTTTGAATTATCTATGAAGTGACCTCTTCAAATTAAATCCTTATCCAGATCAAAATGAAATACAGGAGCTACAGCATGTACTTGGGCTATACAAGTATATGCTGCAATGTAGTTCGAGGTCCTTTGAACTCACTAGGATGGGAAAAGAATATTTTGTGGTTCCTTCCTGACTTCAGTGTACCTTTTCTATCACATAGAAACCGACATACAAAGGGAAGGAGAGGAGGGGATCAGGGCTTGCTTTGGCTTGAGTCAGGCACAGCTATGGCCTGTCCCCAGAGCTGGAGAGCTGCTCCAGGCAGTGCCAGCCTCAGCATGGCACCTCGGCACTGACCCATGCTCCTTCCAACACAAGGAGTAAATCCTGCTGGAGCAGTGCATTTTGCAAAGCCATTACACTTTGCCTTCTTATCTCTACACTGAATCCTGCAGATAAGATGTTTTTCACCCAAGCTTATCTTCCCAAAAGGCTTGGATTTGAAGAGAATGAAAGATGGAGAAGCCACTATTCCCCATTCTGTCTTCATGTTAGGTTGCAAAGTGTTTCTGAATTGAGATTTTTCCATTGCCTGCTAACAGGCTGTGAGACAGCTATTGAAACCTAACTTGAAGCACTTAAACTGCAGTGTGTCAGATTCTGAGGAGGAAAGTACGGTTTTGAAAACAAACAGTTGCTTGAAGCCCACCTGCACCTGAATGATTTCTTTCACTCCTGAGCTTGTACACTGACAGGAAGGAATTTATTCTTACCATAAAAAATGGGAAAAAAATATTATCTTTTCCTTTGTCTATATTATCTATCAACCCATAATTAACTGAAAAATTAGTATGTGTGTGGAGAAAATTGAAACTGGCAAGATGCTTGTTATCCTGCTGACTGGTTTAAAAATGAGTTTTTCTTTATTAGATCTTCCTCAGTGTAGTCTCTGGAGTCAGAAATTCTTAGATATGAGAACACAGCACCTGATATAGAAAGGCCTTGATCCTGTCAGAGGCTGTGGAAAACTATCAGGGAAGAAGTAAGTCTTGCTGAGGACAGCAGAGAGAAGCAGCCCAGGTGCTTTGATTTTTTTGTGCTTTATTCCTCTCGAGGCATGTCCCTGATCTTAGATCCCCACGGTGCTAGGCTAGGCAATGTGACAGCTGTTTTCTTTCAAGATGAATACCCCTGCAATCTCAGTCTGCCAGCAATTCCATCAATGCTACAAGAGGAAGGATGACATTCCACCATCCTGGAAGCAAGCAATTGCTCATCACTTGCTGCAAGTGCTTTCCACACCTGTGGCCCAGACGTAGCACCTGGAGCTAGCTTCAAATGCCTTGATCCCCTTCTCCCTAAATCCATCTGGTTTTGGTGTTTGGGCAGATTTTCTCACCCTTCCAGCTCTCAGAAAGCAGTGATAATACATCGCTGCAACGACAGATTTGTTTATCCAAGCTGTTTAAAGATCTGAAAAGGGTGCACTTCAAAGGCTGGGAAATGGGACAGGGCAGAAGGGCAAGCAGTTGGATTAAATTAGCCCTTCTTCCATATGTAGGCAAAGAAACTGATTTCTGTTTGGCATCTTCATCATGTCTGAAGGCTGGCAGATATAGCACCTCCGTGCTTCTCTAAGACTCAGGTGTCTACAATAGGGTCAGGAAGTTCCTCTCCTAAGTTTGGATTCACCTCACCTTCCTCAGAATCCAGTGGCTAAGAATCCTATGTCTTAACTACAACTTCATCTGCTGGAAAAACCACATTATTTATCGTGAGCCTGCCACCTGCTACCTTCCATCTAAGGTTCCCTACCTCTTGGGCTTGAAGAAAAGGGGGAGCAACGCTCTCATTATTGATGATCCTACAGACTCTTTCATCTTCCCTCAGACATCCTTCCAGCCTGAGGGTCCAGTCTATTTAACTGCTCCACAGATAGAAACTACTCCCTGTCTTTGATCCCCTTTCTTTGAATAATTTCCAAGTATACCTTAGGGAGAGGTAGGTGGAGGTATGGGATGGACAGATGAAATACAGAGGTTTGACCAAAAACACAGCATTCAAAGTGTGGGTGTAAGGGCCTACAGTATTTAATTATGGTCTCTGCTTTGTTCTTGATCCCTTCTCTAATAACTCTCAATTACTAATCTGTTTCTTCTATCGTCTGTCATCGAGATGATATTTTGATTTATCTATAGTCATTTCAAAATCCTACTCCCAACTTTATTAATTAGCCTAGAGCCCATAATTTAATATATACATTTGCAAATAATTCTTTCATTTTTATTTATTTTTTATCTGCCATCTTGCTGCCTTAGTGCTCACCCTTAAAAGGACTTCTGCTGTGCCATGAGGAGGACCCTTCAACTGCCTCCTCACTTCCCTCACTCCTGCCATGTGCAGGCAGCTCAGAGGAGCTGGCAGATGTTGCCTTTCTTGAGATAAAGCTATGGTTGAACACTTCCATCTTTCAAGCTCTGTGTTTCCCAGCCTGATAGTCCCTGGTCAGCACAATTGCTCTGTATCTTTATCTTGACTAGGCAGCTGTCACAAACAATTGTAGGCAAAATCAATATGCCAACCAAAACTTTCCCTGCATAAATGCCACGAAGAGAGGCTGAAGGAGCTGGGATTGTTTAGCCTGGAGAAGAGGAGGCTCAGGGGCGACCTTCTTGCTGTCTACAGCTCCCTAAAGGGTGGTTGTAGCCAGGAGGAGGTTACTTTCTTCTCTCAGGCAAGCAGCACCAGAACAAGAGGACACAGTCTCAAGCTGTGCCAGGGGAACTTTAGGCTGGAGGTGAGGAGAAAGTTCTTGCCTGAGAGAGTCATTGACTGCTGGAATGGGCTGCCCAGGGAGGTGGTGGAGTCACCGTCCCTGGAGGTGTTCAAGGCGGGTTTGGACGTGGCACTTGGTGCCATGGTCTGGTCTGGAGGTCTCTGGTATCGGGTTGAGGTCTCTTCTAACCTTGGTGCTACTGTGATACTGTGCTACTGTGATAAATTAACGGGGGTGGGGGGGGAGTGAGAGGATCTTTATAGCCCTATTGCCGTGCACCCTTACAAGATTGGAACCACAGCTTTGTTTAGAGCTCAACACTATAATCTACAAACCAATACAACTTCTGCTGTGATTTTACATAGCTTACTACAGATCAGTTCTCACTTATGCTGTCTTAATTATGTTTTGATTGATGTTTCTGCTTAAAACAACAACTTCCTCCCCTAGTCTCCAAAACTGAGCTTGTTAGAGGATTGTAGGTAGTTTGGTGGCAGTGACCAGAGCCATAAAGGATGAGTAAGTAAATGATTGTTTTCTCTTGAGGATGAAAGTCACTGTCTAGCACTCACAACCGCTGTCAGAACCATTGCTGTTTAGCACAGAAAGCATATCTGGGTACACAAAGTGTTTCCTATTAAGCTGTCTACACTGAAATGATAAACTTCCTAATTAGGTCATTCCATTCCACCTCGTTTTATGGCTCCCCAGTCTGTAGTATTTTTATGAATAGTTCATGCTGTGTTGTACTTTTTAATATGCTTCCACAACCTAACTGGGATAATTAGTTGCATTTTTATGCAGCTCTCAAAGGTTCAATTAAAAAGTAATATAGTAGGAGGTAGGATTCCCAATTACTGAATGTGGGAAAGACACCTGTTCTGTTCTCACTCTTTCATCTCAGATATAATTCAATCAGTCTTTTTCCCAAATAAATGAAGCTTTTCATCTCTGCGGAGCAAAGAGAGAGGTCAGAAAGACCTGTGGAGACCATATATAATGATGTCTATTTTTGCCTCCCCTTCTCTTTAAAGTTACAGTTACATTTGTAGTACACTCACATTACAGATACTTTGTACACTACCATACAGACAAGTCAAAAGAAGAGATTATTTTCATGGCTGAATATTGTAATTGAAAACCATTGGCAGTGTTTCTGTTCCAGGTTCATTACTCAAGCTTTTACAAATACATTAGAAGTAAAATGAAAATAATTTACATTTTATTTATTAAAAGTGTTTTGCTTTGGAAACTTCTAAATAGGTATTACCCCTCTTTAGAAAATGTCAGAAGGTTTTGCTATAAATCTGTAATTTAATATTCATTAAATCTCCAAGGCTAATTTCTAAGGGCAGTAACTGTAAATAGTGGGGAGGGCTCAGCAGTAGTCTGCATTTTTTCTAGAGAAGGATTCACGGTATTTATTGTAAAGCCATGATTGAAAACGAGTGGTGCCAAGGCATGCCCTGATGGCAGTGGTATTTACCAAAGAAGTTTGGACAGCCTTTCCACTAGGGCAGTGCTAGAGGACCTGTCTTGTGCAGATGGGAAACTCCCCAGTTTAAAAAGTATTTTACTGCTGCCAAGTCTTTGCTTCTCGCACAGGAGGCAGCTTGAAGATGACAATGAAGCCATAAATGAAGTAGTACATTAAGCAGCAACTTTCAGTTCAGTTCTGCCAAGTAGAGGACTGTGTGCCTTTTGAGGGGTGCAGTGGTTCTGTCTCCCACAGTCAGTTTTGGCTCAGCCCAGCAAACACCCCACAGCCAGAGAGGTTCAAGGCTCTGGGCAGCCTCTTCTGGGGTAGGGTGTCCCTGCCCATGGCAGGGGGGTTAGAACTGGATGATCCTTGTGGTTCCTTCCAACCCTGACTGATTCTATTATTTATAAGATGTGTGCTGCATAATATTTCCATAGCAGTGTTCTAAACTATACCAGTTTCCTATCCATCTACTGGTACTCATCCACATCTCTGTATTAAACCCTGATTACTCCTTTTGAGACATAAAATGGATCTCTTGATGCTGTTCAAAGAATATGCATCTATCTATGGCTTTTCACAAAAAAATGTTTTTATTAAATATTTGTCTATCTCCACAGGACTGTTGTTTTCATGAGAGAAAGTCTTGGACCACCCAGCTTTTGTCTCTCTTAAACATTAGTTTGAGTGTGTGTAGAGAGTAGTTCCCGGGCCTGCTTCCAATTTGTAGAAACATTTTCCTTAGAAGATGTGAAAATGCAAAGAACAAGGTATTTTCTCCATTAAAATGTTCCCAAGATTAGAGCACGGTTTGGAAAAACAAACAGAAATTAATTATTTGGCTCTTTTTATAGGAATTCATCACAGACATTTCAGATTGGGTGAGACACATTTCACTGGTGAGAGTGACAGACTTCAAGTGTGTCTCTCTTGCTGTTTTAAGAGTGCACATAGTGTCAGTGGAGTTTTTGAGAGATCTGAAATGAATTTCACAGGGTTTTATACTCTTAAAGTGTGATGATAAATAAGAAGTTTCATGGGCAAGACACTTCTAATATCTTACCTCACCTCCTGACTCAGTTTAATTGTCTTCATGTTGTTATGCACCCTTTGTTTCCTGTCCTAGCTGTCCTCTCTAAAATGCAGCCATATTCTGATCAGCATCATCCCTCCTCTAACTGCATGATAAACTGCATCACAGGAACCCTGAAAGATTTCATGCATAAATATGTCAATTCTTGACATACTCTTAACTACATTTAGATTTTATTGTTTGCACCTGTTTATGTAAATTCACATCTATGCAATTTTTATGTTTTGATATACATCTGTGTGCACAACTGGCAGCATAGTTTTGCTAGTTTTTCAAGCTGCACACATGGCACTTCCACACCACAGACCAACTACCAGCCTGAATACTGTGACAGCTCCACAGACAATGCTATCTTGCTTTGTATTTCTAGCGGTATACAGCTTAGTTGCAGTTACCGAGCTGTGGCAGTGCAATCTGTCATGTTACAGTTATAGAATCATAGAATGGGAGGGGTTGGAAGGGACCTCTGGAGATCATCAACTCCAGATTTCCCTGCCAAAGCAGGATTCACTATCCCCTCCTTATAGAGATGTTAAGAAAAACTGTAGCCTAAGAACTGTACCTGGCAGTATCTAAACAGAAGCCTGGCAAATGTAACGGAAGAGTTGGACATTTCCATCACAATAGGTGTGTCATAAAAAATTCTTGGGGGTCATAAAGTGTTGCCTAGGACTAAAGACTTCAGAAATGTAAAGCTTGTGATTGCCATTACTCTACAGTTATAGGAACATGGTAATGTAGGTAGGTGACTAAAACTTGCATATGCTTTAGTCCTTCCACCTCTGTGTAGGGCTCACCATCAAAAACTATGCATTTGAAAGCAGTGGACTGCACACCAAATATCTCCGTTGATGGAAAGAGAGGAATGGTCAGATACTTTCAGAATGCTAGGCCTTCAGCATAAGGAAAATTAAGACTTCATCCGTTAAACCTCATGCTATTTACTTCTACTGCAGTGAGAAAATAGCCTTAAATCTTTAACACAAACAAGACCTGTGGTCACTTCATCTAAGTGGACCTTAGCCATGCAACAGTGGACAAAGCTGTCGTTACATCTCTTCTTGTGAGATTCACACCATGACCATGAGTTTGCTATTTTTGTACCCTTGCATTTGTATCTGTGAATGAGGTAATACAGATATACATTAAAATACGTGCCATAAAATACAAGTCTGAAGTATCACAGTGAAATGAAAGCCATCAAGACACAATGCAAAAGAAGGTGAGTCATGTAAAGCCTGCAGGAGATCTGCCTTCATTGGCTTTCATTTACTCTAATGATCTACCAGTGTCCCAGGCATAATGAAAGGATCTGCTTTTGGCCGCCTCTGCACATAATGGTTTTGTAGAGGCATTGTGAGGAGTTTCAAGGCAAGGCAGGCAGAAACTGCAACAGTGATTTGGGAGTGTGCTGCCACAGCACTCCAGTGTGAACCAGTGTGATTACAGCAGGGTCACTTTTTCACCTTTAAAATATTCCAGGTTTCATTTATAAGGAGAAGCATCTCAGATAAAGCAGCTTTCTGAGATATATATATATATATTTTTTTTTTTTTTAAAATTTTTTTTTTTCTTTTAAAACATTCTTCCCTTGCAGGGTGGAGAAAAGTCCTGCCTATTCTGGAAAGACACCTGCAGGATCTGGATTTTGATCTTCAACCTTTCAAACACCATCTCCTCAAAACGACACAAAACACCTGCAGCAGCTAGTATCAAAAGGTAACATGCTTTGCTAAAAATACATTTTCTAGAGTTTGAAGTTTTATATTTTTTTTAAATGAATGTGCAAACTCCTTCCATGGTGATGAAAAGATACAGGTTTTCCTGGCTTTGCTTTATGGAGGACTTATTTTTGATCCATTAAACTTTGGTCCTTAAAGGTGATCTCTGCCTTTCCCTCTCCCTCTCATAGAAGGCCCTGTGTTCAAAAATAATTTCCTTGGCTGACTTCTGAACCTCATCTGAGATGTGTCGGCAAAGAATAGAGAAGACACACAGTGGAGCTTCATCAAAAATATTGGTTGATGAAGTCACGGAATGGCAGTTATTGGAAAAGGTGAGACCAGATAGCCAGTTTTTAAAATGATTTTACTTATCATTCTCAATGAGCTATAAACTGGGAGGAATAATTTAATCCATCACTGATGAATGGTGACTATCATCACTGGATTTGCCATGTTCATGGAAATCTCAGAAACTGAAAGGCCTTGTAAGAAAAATGGGAGAGAGCAGGAGCTCAGAGTGCTGAAGGTCAGTTTCTAACACCTTACTACCTAGGAAAGTGAGAGTATTCTTCCTGAGAAACCCACAAGCAACGACATTTGAATAGTGATTCATTAATATAACTATGAAAGTTTAACAAGTCAGCCTTGCTATACTGCTGTGTGACAGCTCATAGCAACAGGACTTAAAATATTTACTTATTGTTTCCTTAACATTAATAATAAAATACTTGAAATCCTGTTTACGTTTCCCTTCTGCAAAATGAAGTATTCATTCATAGGTTTAAAGGGGCTTTCTGTCATGAGCTACCAGAGGTTTAATCTATTTTTACAAGAAGCAACTTATCCTGATGGCACAGCAAACGGTAGGTAGTTACAGATTTCTGTCTAGTTTATTCAGTGAACGTTTCCTATGCCTGGCTTCATAAACTTCTTGCTTTCTGTCTCGTAATACAAAAGGCAACGCCAGAGAATAGCTGACAGGAAGCTGGCTTTGCTCACCGAGGGATGTGTTCTGTGAAGAGCACACACCCGAGCAGGTACTGCAACATGGGGTCGTGTTTCAGGAGAGATTTGATTAGGTGCCAAAACAGAAACAGCCTAAGTTACAGCGTAACGAAAGTGTGAGCAGTTAAACCCCAACATCACTTACTCTTCCTAGTAAGAGGTTTAGCTGTCAGCTGTCACGCTGAAGAGGAAACTGTTGGTGTCACAAGGAAATAAAAGGTCCAGTGTATGAGCACATCCCTCTTCTACCCTGCCTGGCAGAGGAACAGAACATGAAATCAACCTCATCAGGTGCAACATGCCCTTAGCGTGAGGCTGTGGCACCATCTATGGGTGACATCGCTGCCCAAACCACTTGGCCCGGCTTGCCCTTTGCTGCGAGGCTTTGCAGTCAGTTCCTTCTGCACACCCACTCCCCATCACCGGTCGCTTGCGCTGTCCACAGCTACTCTGCTCTCCAGCACAGCTGGGTGTGCTGTGCTGTGCTGCCTCGCTCCCAGCTCTGCAGGACCCTGCCCATGTCCGAGATCTCCGTGACCAGCTGCCCACCCGCACTTCAGGTGTGCTGCTCCCCACGAGCTCTTGCGTGGAGGTGCTCAGGTCCTTCGGCAGGCCCTGCTGGATGTGGGCCGGAGGCAAACCGGCCTGCTCCTCCTGGTGAAGCTCCCCAGAGCATTCAGGGGCAGGGCTGAGAGTTAGGCTTTTCTGAAGGGCTCTCTAGGGGTCTGACACGTCCGGCGGGGCGAGATGTGTCTCAAACCAGCAGAGCTGGGGAGGGGGACACGTCGCAGCTTGAGTGTCTCCTAGAACTGGCTGCCGAAGCTGTCGTGGAAAGCAGTCAGATGCGGGCCCCCGGACCCCGTTATTTCCGGAGGAGAGTCTCTCTCCACCACCCGGGGCGAAAGCATTCGTGCGCTCCGCACTACCCGGCGGCTCCAGACGACAGCCGCGCGCAGTGGGGACACAGTCTCCGCCCCGAGCTGCAGTCACCGCGGCCCGGCCCGCGCAGGCGCCGCAGCCACCCAGCAACATGGCGGTGGAGGAGTGAGTGCGGGGGCGATGGTGTAGCTGTATCCGCCGCCATCCGCGGGCAGCGTGCGGTGGGGAGGCGGGGGGGTCCGACGGGGGGGTCCGACGGGGGGGTCCGGGTGTTGCCTAATGAGACCGGCGTCTCCTGCTCGCAGGGCGAAGCGGCGGATCCCGCTGGTGCCGGAGAACCTGCTGAAGAAGAGGAAGGCCTACCAGGCTATCAAGGCCACCCAGGCCAAGCAGGCTCTCCTCAGCAAGCGAAAGGTAGGGGCTGGCCGCAGCGAGGGCCCCGGTGTGTGGGAGCGTTGGCCTTGTCCGTCTGCGTGCAGGCTTTGGCCGGCCAGGAGGTGACAAGAGCCTGGGGCGGACGCGCAGTGTCGCCGCGGCTTTGTGTCTCGGGAGGGGCGGCGAAATTCCCTGCGGTCTTACAGGGGAGTGTGCGTGAGCGGCTGCTTAGCGAGGGCGCCGCGGCTCAGGGTGGAGGCCGCGGGCCTGACCGCTAGTAGTGACGATGCTCACGGCTGCTTCCGAGGGGAAACCTGAGCGCAGAACGGCTTCCCTTCTTGCCCAAAGCTCTGCGGAAAGGACTGAACTCGGCTGCTTGTTCTGAAACAGAAGTTTATCCAAGCTGTGCCTCATAGATCAGTAACTGCCAGGGTGTAAGGCGTAAGGCTGCTCAGATTTGGTGCTGCCGTGGGGTTACAGCCTCTGAAGAGTTCGCCTTTGCAGTTTGCTTTTCTGAGAGTGTATTTAGAGTTATTTGTCCCTAGATAGATCGAATGGAGCATAGACAGGTGAATGCAAAGCCTTTTTCGGCGTGTAGCATGGCACACGTTGCTAACAGAGGGATGCTGTATGCAGTGTTTGACTTCCAGGCTGGCAGAGCACAGCAAACCTTTCTGTTCAGCATGTGAGACCTGGTCTGCTGTATCTCGGATAGTACAGTAAGTTTCTGCCATGCAAGTGGATTAAGCTTTCCCAGTGAGTCTCTTTCTGTGGAATTGATGGGATTGTGTGCAAGACTTCTGCCGTTCTTGTTAAATGCTCTGCTTTAAAAAATGTTACTGATTCGCTGTATTTCTAGTGTGGAAGTGGAAGCATAAGCAATAATGCTAAACAACCACCTTCTCAGAAAATTATCTTAGAGATGAGATACTGATCAGATCTGCCTGCTTACAAAAGTTCATACCACTTCATGAGTGATTTGCAAGGTGCAGTAGAACAGAAGACTCAACATTTGATTCTTTGATTTAAAATGGCATAATGATTCAGCCAGCAGAGTATCTAAAATATTACTGAGTAGATATTACGCACATTCAGCTCCTATTCATACGCGAAAGCACTGTGATGTAGCTGGGTATACTTGTTCTTGAGCCAAGGACGGGAATTTAAATATCTTTTTAACTGAAGAACAATTGTACATTTCCCTATAATTCTGAAGATTTTTTTTTTCAAGTGAGCTGGATGATCCGTGTTTAAGTTAGTAGTACTTGATAGCTATTCAACGGCTTGGGTATTCTGTTGCATGTGTGCCTTTACAGAAAAGGACTCTAAACCTGTGTACTTTCTGTTGAATTGTAATTTTGGGCCACGCTGGGGTATTGCTGAATCATTTGTCTTACCCACGTATAGATGTTTTTTCTGGCTTTCCTAGTGTTTGGCTCAGCTGTGTATGTAGTTGCGAAGTTCTGTCCGTGCCTGCAAATGATTACATGTGCCTAGAAGTGTCTTGGGCCTTGCCCTGCTTTTCCTAATTTAGTATTTTCCTAAGGAAAACCTCTTTGTTCACTGTTCATAAATTCTAGCTAGCTGCTTGTAAATTCATAGGCTGTTCCTCAGTTGTCTTTAGGCTTAGGTTATCACATTTACTTACTTCTAACTGCTGCCAAAACTGAGTCAGCATCAAGTTCTGAATTTCACTTGGCCTTTAACATGCAGACCTCTATGGCTGTTGTGTTGGGAGGGGGGATAATTTCTTATGCTTTTCTTTGTAGCTCCAGAGGGGGAAGCAAATCCAGTTCAAACGCCTTGAGGCTTTTGTTCGAGATTCATGGCGAAAGCACCGAGACATCACCCGGCTGAGGCGCATGGAGCAGAGACCTGGGCAGGCAGCTCTCCCTCAGGAGCACAAACTAGCCTTTGCTGTGCGGATTGTAGAGTAAGAAGCTTCTGTTACTCCTTACCTTTGTTTTTCTAAGTATTTGTAGCTATCACTTCATTTTTAAGCAAAAGAGAGTCTCTTTGCAGGTAGTCTGATAGCTTTTGTTGCTGTATCAGAGGAACATGGTTACTAATAGTAATTTTTTTTTTTCAATCAGCATTAAGGGAGTGAGTAGGAGGGTCAGAAGAGCAATTGAGTTGCTGCGGCTGAAGAGGAATTACACTGGAATATTTATTAAACTGACTCCACTATCACTGAAGATGCTGCAGGTTGTGGAACCTTACGTGGCATGGGGGTAAGTACCAGTCCTGCGATGTGGTAGCAGTTTGCATGTTATCAGAGCTTTTTGATCATCCATCTGGTATCACAAACCTATAGCTGGCTTTTCCAGTAATGGTCAAAACTTTATATCTGAAACTTGTTATTATTCCTTTTCTTATTGTTCTAAACCTGATTCGGTTAGTTTTTCACCTCTGTGCAGAGAAGTAGGATGAGACTTTCCACTTTCTATCATGTCTCTACCTTACAGAACCTGATTGTCATTTTTGCACAGACACCCAAACGTGAAATCTGTACGAGAGCTCATCCTGAAACGGGGCCAAACCAAGATTAAGAGAAAGAAGATACCTCTGACAGACAATAAGTTGATAGAGGAACATTTAGGTGAGCAAGAAGATGAGAAAACTAATGGAGGAAAGAAGTGGACGTTGAGAATTTGTAACCTGACCTAAAAGGGAGTGGAAGGAGAAAAACTCTGCAGGATGTGTATATGGAGGACTGGCAATTCTGGAATACGTTGAGGAAATAGCGTGCAGTTGAACATATCATGGTGTTTATTGGGAGGGTTTTTGTTGGAGTTTATTAATTATTTTTTGTTCTGCAGGGGGCTGTGGTATTATTTGCCTGGAAGATCTTATTCATGAAATCTGCTCAGCTGGGAAGAATTTCAAGAGAGTCTCAAACTTTCTATGTCCGTTCCACCTCTCAGTGGCTCGCCACGCTTCACGTAACAAAGTGGGTTTCCTCAAGGAGATGGGCAAGCCTGGCTTCAGAGGTGAAGCAATCAACCAGATCATCCGGCAGCTGAACTAGTGATGTGAGGAACACCTTCCTGCAACTTCTAAACCCTATCTATCCTTTACCTGGTTTCCTAAGAATGGCTGCACTGCCCTCAGAGATGAGAGGGACTCCTTTGCTTTTGATTCTTTACAGAATTTCCTTAGGGAAGGGGAAGCTCACGAAGGGTCTTGGTCCCATCAGGGATCAGCAAATCCTATCGGACACCTCCACAAAGACCTGACTGCTGGGAGATTGCGGTAATGTGACTTTTTTCTTACGCTATTCTGCAGGGTCTTTGTGAAGACTTTGGAATACACAGCCTGTACCTTTTCAGTTGCATCTTCCATGGACATAACCGCAATGCAAGGATATATTAGATCTTGATGCCTCTATGAAAGAAGAAAAAATAAATGACGATTATGATGGCGATGGAGACAGACTTAAGAGGTGGTCCATCTTAGCAAAGAGATGCTGCATTTGGTACAAGAAAGAACTTCTGGATCAATCTGACATGTATCTCTGAAAACCAAGATCTTTTAAAATGTATTTTCTTTTATACTCATCACTGCTGTCTCTGTGTCAGTCAACTCCTCCTCTTGCTGTAAAGCAGCAGCGGTCAGTTCCTGATGTGAATTTGTCGCAGTTGATACCACTCACTGATTTTATCCAGTCCTCTTGTGGAGCAATGGAAGTTGCACACCTTGGAACACACCACCATTTAGGTGTAAAAAGGTGTGCAATCACCTGTTCAAGACCATCGTTGAGTCAGAAGGCACTAGGTATTCCTCTCCTTACTGCAGTGCAAGCCCAAGTAATGAAATACGCAATTTTAAGTACCTATATTGTATTTATATTAAAAAGCCTTGATTTGTGCTGATTTACAAAATGGGAGCCTTTTCACATCCACTAGACTGGGCCTGATGAAGAGTAGTATTTCCTGGTAGGAAAGCTCAGAAACTCTTAACACAGTAGTAGAATCCATATAATCAAATGTTCTTAAACATTTTTTATTGTTCTGTTGTAACAGGAAGAGTTGTACATAACTCTGAAAAAGGGGGAAAAGTTAAATATGCTGAAGCAAATTTGGTGAAAGAAATGAAAAAAAAAAAAAAAACCCCAGTTCTATTCATACAGTGCTTCAGTACAAAACTGTGAGGAACACGCAGGAGTCCTATGCTAGTAAAAAGATACTGCTTACTCTTTGGGTCACTGTGACTATGCTGTTACTTGAAGACTTATGTGGGGCAAGACTCCATTAATGGATTTCAGATTGACTCCACCACACTTGTTTCGAGACTTAGAAGAAATTGCTTATTGCTCTCTACAACTACCTGAAGTGAGGTTGTAGCCAGGCACCCACTGACAGAAGAACAAGAGGACACAATCTCAAACTGTGCCAGGGCACGTTTAGGCTGGACAGTAGGAAGAAACTCTTCACTGAAAGAGTTGATTGGCATTGGAATGGGCTGTCCAGGGAGGTGATGGGGTCACCATCCCTGAAGGTGTTTAAAAGGAGGCTGGATGGGGCACTGAGTGCTATGGTTTAATTAATTAGAAGGGCTAGGTGAAGGTTAGGATCACCACGTCCAGAGGTCTTTTCCAACCTGGTTAATTCTGTGAAATGGTTTGAGTAACAAGGAAGTAGGAGGCCTTGGAGGTGTTAGTTCTGTGACAGTTATTAACAAAGATACAGCATTTATAAAACCCTTTAAACTCAAGTAGTACAGAATTAAAGAGCATTATACAGTGTTTAAGCTTTATTCTGCAAAAACAAGACTACAAACAGAAAATGCTTGACAGACACTAGAAACATACTCAGACTAAGAACACCACCACCCCAGAACCAGAGTCCAGTACTCAAAATGTGCAAGGCTTCACCTATGTAAAGTTTTCGTGATAAACAGATGCCTTCATTGTAAAGAGGTATAAGTAATTGCAGAATTGTTCTGTTCATTTATCTTTGGGTTTGATCCTGACAGCAGGACAGCCCAGACTTTGAGCATAAAGAATTGGCATGTCAGGAGTGAGTTGTTTTCTTTTTTAGTGCCAGAGAGAACTAAAACCTGCCAATAAAATGCAGTTTCTAATAATGTGAAAATTACAGAATCTGAAGACAATTCTAGCAATTAACCCTAGATTAAGGCAGTTTCTTTCTAGTCAAGTGTGGCAGTTTAAGACCCCATTAGTACAGCTGGTACAGTTAAGAATGGACCTACTGTTAAAATACCTCACATCTAGACCTGTTTAAAATGAGTGCCAGCATAGACTAGTGTTGAATCACATTATCATAAACACGTTGCGTTTTTTTCTGTATCATACTTCAGCCAGAGCAACAGTAATGATGTGTTCAGGGCACAGCAGCACTATAAACAGAAACTATACAATAAGGCAGGTATATACAATCCCCCTTGGAGTGTCTCAGGGGAAGGAATCCTTTTTGTAAGCCACCATGCTGTTTACTTTGTGGATTGTGGTAGTGAAGGAACGAAGACGAACCTCTTCTGAATTGGCTATGAATTGTGGTCCTGACTCTTCCCACTTTTCTGGCACTGCCAAATCTTTATCTGTGTATATCAGCAAGTCAAAGGCACCTGTAAGCAAGTAGGAACAGATTTAAGAAGATGACTTGAAATATGTAATTAATTACACTGATAAGTATAATGTAAAAAGAAACAGTCAAATGAGCGTGATGGGAATGTTTTTTGAACATGTTAAAATACTGTGGAGCAGAGTTCTAAAAGTTCAGTGGTTACTTTACATTTTGTGACTAACTGTGGACAAATTTTTGTTTATAAAAACTCAATCTCTTACAGTACACAGGAGTTTGTTAGCTAAGTCACCCTGCATTGTATCCATTTGACAAAACCAGATATATATAGAATTTCCAAAAACTACACAACAAAAAATTTCAAGCACTTTGTGGACAAAGTACCATTTTAAATGAAGTTGCTCCACATTCATTAATGAGAGAGATGCAAGATACACTATTGGATAATTCTTACATGTATTTGATCCAACATGTTTTCCATACCTTAGACAGCTGCAAGAGACATGACTTCAGTGTAACAAAGTGCTGCCTCAAATATGATGGTATATGATGCGTAACAATTACAAAGCCTCAGAAAATTAGCAGAAAGGGTTTTCTAAAATAGAAAAGTTGAGGTTTTCTAAAGAGAAGGATTTGATTTCTTTAGTGAAGTTAGAAATACTCACAGGCAGTTTCCAGCAGTGGCAGAAAAGTTACTGTGGCAGTTATTTGTCTTATGACAGATCGAATTTCATCTTGAATAATTTTCTGAGACTTTTCTCGTGGTGCACTGGAAAAAGAAGAAAACAAGTAAGAAGGCTTCTATTAAGACTTTTCTTGAATGCAGTTATATTAGGAACTGTTGGTCTGTTTGCTGTAGGTTTTTTTATAGTAGTGCCACTCTTAAGCCCTAGACAGACTGGCTTAGAAAGTTTAAGTGATAGTTGGTTTCCCTTTATTAGCAAAGCTTCACAGAAGGTGTAAGAAATTTTACTTAGTCTGAAATGGATGAGAACATTTGGCACAACAGGAAAGCAGTAAGTTCTTCAAGGCATGTACAGGATTTTATATACTTTGCTGAAGATTAAAAATCGAGTTTTGAGCTGATGCACTGAAATGATGTCAGCACCTGAGGATACTGCCTGCTTCAGTCACGCTTCAAACCACGACTGGTTTACGGACCACGAGGAGGAACAGCAGTAGGAAAGGCAGCAGCAGCAAGTTTAATAATGCGGTTTGAACATCTTCCAAATTCACACCAAGGAGAGGCTGTCTCAGCCGCTCAGGAAACAGAACGGCGCTGATGCTTACGGCGTCTATTGTGCCTGCACAGCTTGTACACGAAAGAGCAGACACCGAGGAGCACTGCTACTCACTTCTCGTCCTTCGCAGTTTTGTCGCACTCTACGTCAAACTGCCACCGCTCCAGAACCTCATTGTTTTCGATACTCGAGATGACCACCACTAACCGCTGCACGATGCACTTGTAAAGCCACTCTGAAAGAAGCCACAGCAGTTACTTGCGGTGCGAGGAAGCGGCAGCGTCAGAGACTACAAGGCAGGAGGAGCAGCCTCCCGCCAGCGGCAGTGCTGCGGCAGTGCCCCGACAGTCTGGAGCAGCCCCCTCAGCTCCCCAGGCCCGGCCCCACCACCTTTCATCTGCTCCACGACGTTGTTGAGGTAGTTCTTCAGCTCGGGATCGGTGGTGACGAGGAGGGTGAGCCCGTACTTCTGGACGCGGGTGAAGGTCTCTGGGGGGTAGATTCCCCGCTGGTAAAGGATGCTGTTGATGCCATAGGCTGCGACACGCGGGAGAGGGGAAGAACGCGCTTGTGAGGCGGCCATGTCGCCCCGCCGGAGCCCTCCCGTTCATCTGTCCTCCTCCCTTCTTCCCGCCCCGAGTCCGCCCTCCCCTTACAGAAGAACTCCGCGACGATCTCGGCGCTGCCGCGCAAGGTGATGCCCTGCTGCTCCCGGCTGCCCTGCATGGCCATGGAGACTTCGCGCCCGCCGCTTCTCCGCCGCCTCCCCGCTGCCCGCTTCAAACTGAGCCACGCCCCTTCCGGCCGGCTCCGTGCGCGCGCGCACCTGCCCTCTCGCGAGAGCCGGCTCTTAGGAGCCGGGCGTGCTGCCGACCGTCAGCTGCAGCGCCTGAGGGGAGGGGGAAAGAAAAATACCGAAAAGAAATTAGTTTTGGAGTACCAGATACTCTTTTCCTCCTTGCATAAGCTGTATAACCTGGCTTCAGGAAATGGCACATGGGTGTGGAAATGCAACATCTGCTCCAGAAGCAAGGACAAGGAGCAGCTTTGCATATAGGCGTTAGATGAGGACACTGGGATATATCACGCCTAAATCCTGAGCTTTAATTAGATGCTTTGGTTTGTCCCGACCCAGGTGCAGGACGTTGCATTTGGCCGTGTTGAACTGCATGAAGTTCACATAGGTCCACATCTCAAGCCTGTCAAGGTCCCTCTGGATGGTGTGTGCTCCCTCCAGCATCAAGTTCTTGATCTCTTCCAGCCTGGTCAGTAAAATGATGACTTAGTGAAACTGAGTGTAAAAACTCATGTATTTCCTCCAAAGTTGCCATATCTACAGAGAAATGTTTTCCAGGGGAAAAGAAAGAAGAGAGAAAGAAATTCCCAAGCAGCTCTAATTCTTGTGCACACAAACATTTCCATGAGCTTTGTGGGGATGACTTGTGCATAAGATCCAGAATTAACAGTCTTGCAGGATTGAGTTTTAAATGAAGAATTGGGTTGTTTGGGTTTTTTCCCTTTTCCAACAACCCTGAGGAGTGAGAAAACAGAGCCTCTGAGGACAAATTGCTGGAATAGATTTCTGCAGTAGAAACAAATACTTCAGTTTGTTTGTAGCAAAAACACTGTGCTAACGCAAACCAGCCTCAGTCGTTGATGCTATGTTCTATTACTAACACTCTCCACCAAATAAAGACCAAGTTTCCTTGTANTGACTTGTGCATAAGATCCAGAATTAACAGTCTTGCAGGATTGAGTTTTAAATCAAGGATTGGGTTGTTTGGGTTTTTTCCCTTTTCCAACAACCCTGAGGAGTGAGAAAACAGAGCCTCTGAGGACAAATTGCTAGGATAGATTTCTGCAGTAGAAACAAATACTTCAGTTTGTTTGTAGCAAAAACACTGTGCTAACGCAAACCAGCCTCAGTCGTTGATGCTATGTTCTATTACTAACACTCTCCACCAAATAAAGACCAAGTTTCCTTGTAATTTTAAAGTGTTTCCAGGCTATAGGTCTCTCTCTAATCTTTTCCCCCTTTCCTAATGACTATTAGTCCTAAAATATATTGCCAAAATTAAAACAAACTAAATTCTGTAAACCGTGAGTTCATGCACTTCTCATGCTGTGAGTTTCATTTGCTGGTGCTAGTGTATGGGAACTAGAATGGAATAGAGTATGTTTGGGGGGACACGGGCTTCATTAATGCTTGTTTCCCCCATCTTTGCTTGCTGCTTTATTCTTTTTAGTTTCAGACACAGCCTCGAGAAATACCTGAATGAGTTCAGTTTCCATTTCCCCCTCTGAGCTTTAAGAATGATGCTCCATTTTTCTTACTCTCTTTATTTTTTGTTTTGTGAGGTGTGTTTTGTTTGGTTTGGATTTTTGCAGGTTGGCCTGTTTGTGGGTTTGAGGTTTTGGTTGTTTTTTTTTTTCTTTGCTTTGTTTTGTTTCTTTTGTTGTTGTTTGGGGCTTTTGGGGGTGTTTGCTTGTTTGTTTGGCTTTTGGAGGTTTTTTGGTGGCAAAGGATGGTTAAGATGATGCTGAGTTTCCTCTTTCTGGAGGGCATAGGCAATCACAGAGCACTCAGTGCTTTGAGGTAGTATATATTGTGTGTGGTTTAATTCTTGTCCTGAAACCAGGTTGAGGAGCTGAAAAACTTGAGTAGATGGGAAATAAGCTTGGAGTTAAGGAGGAAAGCTGAAAAGGAAACTACAGGAATCCTACCTTTGTGTTAGGTGGCCTGATCAGATCTTTCCAGATGGTTTCTCACCAGTAACTGCTCGAATTTGTGCACCTGGGGCCATAAATGGCTATGCTGAAGGTGGTGCCCTGAGATCCTGGATCACAAAGGAGTGCTCAGACAGCTGCCCTTGGAAGAACTGCTCTTTTTTTTTTTGCTCAAAGTGTAAGCAGATGCTGCCACCCTTGTGACTGAGCACGTCTGTCATGTGTTTGCAGTGCTTGTGTACTGCTAGGCTCTCACCGACGTCTCCGTTTTGCCTGTCGCTTGAAGATGTGTGGCCGCACTCCACAGAATGGCTCAGAGACCTTAGAGGAAACAATCAAGGAGATGAAGCATTCTTCTGTCCGCTCAGTCTGTGCTGCTAGCAGCTCAGAGGCAACTGAAATGTCACTTGAATACAGATGTAAATGTTATGTGGGAAGTACTAAAGCTGCTCTCATTCTGGCAGTTTGAGAAGCTGTTCAACACAGCAGGCTCAAACCTTTAGTGCTACTTTCAAATCCAAAGTTGTCTGCCTTTGCTGCTTGCATGAGCCTTCAGAAACACCACTGTAGGAAATTGAATGCTTAAAAAACTATGGAGGGTCTTCAGCATTTGTTGACGTTTTGCCCTGTTCCATAGGGAACGGATAGGATAGGGAAATTTAAAATGTTTTCAGAAAAGATAAGTAAAAAAATAATTCCATTTATGGAATTATTTAATCTGAAAGAAACTTACTTTAATCAGATGTCATTGTACAGTCTTCAAGAATGATTAAGTTGGAAACAGATAGAGGAGAAGATATATGAACACTGAAACTGAAGAACACATTGTTAGATGTCAGAAGAGTGCAGCTTGTCTTGTACAGCCCTGCAAGACCATGCCTAGCACAGGATATGGTTCTTTGTTCTGAAGAACAAGTGAGCTTTATGCACCCATCTACCAGGATGGGTAGGATACCCATCCTGATAGGAGGAGTACAGCAGTTTATAAATATGCTACTTCTGCTTCTTGTCATCTAGGTGTTTTAAATTATCACCAGGAAAAAAAAAAAAAAAANGGTGTTTTAAATTATCACCAGAAAAAAAAAATTAAGGAATTCTCACTGACATATTTTCACAGAATCCCAGAATGTTAGAGGTTGGAAGGGATCTCCCAAGGTCATCCAGTCCAACCTCCCTGCCAAGGCAGGGTCACCCAAGGTAGTTTGCATAGGAATGCGTTCAGGCAGGTCTTGGAGGTCTCTGGAGAAGAAGGTTCCACAGTCTCTCTGGGCAGGCTGCTCCAGGGCTCCAGCACTGTA
>VWZE01015201.1:0-13961 GCA_013396675.1 Eubucco bourcierii
CAGAGGAGGCCATGAAAATGATCAGGGGGTTGGAGCACTTTTGCAACAAGGACAGGCTGAGGGAATTGGGGTTGTTCAGTCTGGAGAAGAGGAGGCTCCGGGAAGATCTAATAGCAGCCTTCCAGTATCTGAAGGTGCCTATAAGAAGGATAGAGAGACAGTTTACAAAGGCCTGTGGTGACAGGACAAGGGGCAATGGCTTCAAACTCGAGAAGAGCAGATTTAGATTGGATGTTAGGAACAAATTCTTTACCGGAAGGGTAGCGAAACACTGGAACAGGTTGCCTAGAGAGGTCTGTGGGCCTCATCCCTGGAGATATTCAAGGTGAAGCTTGGATATTCAAGTGAGGAGATAGTCAGGTGAGGCTCTGGGCAATCTGATCTAGTTGAGGATGTCCCTGCTGATTGCAGAGGGGCTTGGACTAGATGACCTTGGGAGGCCCCTCCCAGTCCCAACCTATTCTATGATTCTATGAATTGCTGCCTGCTTTTGTCACAGGCTGAAGAGCTGCAAAGAACACTAAATACGTCTTTCCTTACTTCCTAATTTCATGTAGCTCTTTAATTTAAAACCAAATGACAGTAAGTGTAATATTAGTACAAACAAATAAACCGTTTTAATTGCCCTGATTCCTCCTCTCTTCCCACTCTGAAAGCACAGACTGATTCTGAAAAGGTGGTTTTTAAGGAGCTTGTAATTTGCCATGAAAGTTTGGTGACATCATGTACTGCAATATGCACAAGTTCAAATATACCTCTTGGAAGGACTGAAATATTTGATATGTCATAGGAACAAAATGAAACCACTTTCTGTGAGGATAATTACAGCCCAGCTAGCTCAGCCTGAGCAGTCCTGTCAGGACAAACCTGCTCCCACACGCTGCGGAAGAATCCAAGGTGGAGGTGGCTTGGAAGGTCTCACAGGCGGAAACAGAAGTTGCAGCTCAGCACCACAGCCTGCCAACTTCCCAGCAGAACTACTTGCTCTGCTTAGTTTTGCTACCTGCTCTGATACTTTTATCAACAATCTCTCATTTGATGACAGAAGTGTGACCATGAAATGCCACATCCTTTCCTTCTGAGGAAGCTTACAGCCTTCAGTCACAGGCTGCAGTGTTTTACTGACTCACTCTGGAGTATTTTCTACTGCCACAGGAAGTGCAGGGAATATGTCAGCTGGCACTGGGTAAAGCAGAGACACTTTGGAGTATTTTTTATTGCTACAGGAAGTTCAGGGAATATTTCAGCTGATGTTGAGTAAAACAGAGACAATAAACCATCCCTGGTGATGAAACGTGCTAAGTTCTACACAGCTCGGAAGGCTTCAGGGAGGCGTATTACTGCTCAGCCTGACTGCCCAGCACTTGGTGCTCAAAGCCCTGCATCCTGATGCAGTCTGCTCTGCCACTGCTGTATCTGTCTTCTGTTAAAGCCTTTGTGACAGGCTGCTGCTGTGAGTGCAGCATTATGCAATGAAATTAGCAAGTACGAGCCTTTTGGCTCCTGACACCACTCAGTTTTTACGAGCTACATCAGATACCTCAGGAAAACAAGCAGCTGAGTGCCAGTCATGGCACAACTCCCACCTGGGAGATTAGATGGTCTGACACAGTCAGTCTGACTCTTGCCCCATGGTACACACTGACATCTGCCTGACTCAGCACATACTCCAACACATATGGTAGCCAGCACCAAGCCTAGCTGCATCAGATGGAATGTGCTGCTTCTGTCTGGGAGGCTCTAAAGAGGTCTGAAGATGTACAGGGTGCCAGCAAATATCTTACAAGTGCTGAATACCAATTTATAAACACAATTATAGGAAGAAGTGATGTTAACAGGCAAGTAATCTCCAGGTACACAGAAGAAGAGCCATGGGAATCCAGGGCTGCAGCCAATCCAGTGCTTCCCTTCTGCACTCCTGATGCCACAGTTGTTTCAGATCCATAGATCTGCTCTTGTCCTCACCTTTCACACTTCTCTTCAGAGAGCAAACCAGCCAGCTTCCTGTGTTGCTTGCATTTACAATGTAGTTGTAATGCAGGTGGGCAACAAAGCTGAGCTACAGGTACCTCTGTTTCCTGTGTTGGTGTGCACAGAGCAATACGTGGTAAGTAAGAACCAGCACTAACAGAACGAACCACACATCTAAAATGAATCCTCCTCAGGGGCACTCAGGTAGGTGACAGTCTGATCACTGGTGTCTACCTCCTGATGGATCTGTCCAGGTGCACATCAGAACTGCTGCAGTCCACCCTGTGCCAGCCTTTGGGCTCAGAGCCACAAAGCCCAGCTGCTAAGCTCCATGATCTAGCTGCAGCAGCTTAAGCTGGTTTAGGGTACTGACGTCGTATCTCCCCCTTCTCTCACCAGCTGTTGCCAGCTGGCTCACTGGGACAGCTTGACCGACAGACAGAGCAGCCTGAAGCACCCACCAGGACAGGCCCCTGTGGCCACAAAGAACCTGTGACTTTCATGTCAGCCACTGCTCGGCACCACCAGCTCCAGGCCACCACCAGCTTGCTGAGGTCCAGTTTAGATGTGTGTAAATCAGAGGCACTTCTACAGCCTCTTCTTCTACACTAAGGTCAACAAAGCCTTCAGATGGACCTCTGAAATGAACTGCTGCTGACAGTCCGGACCACACAAAAGGAGATTAAAGCACCACCTTTGAAACAAAGCATTGCTGATTCCCTCAGGGACAGAGCACTTGGACAAAGGATCAAAATAAAGAGGCATGGGCACCTTAGGCTTTAGCTGCCTTTGCTCCTTCAGCTTTTAGCACTGCTTTGGTTTGTGGTCTGTTTTTCTATAAGCCTGTCAGGTAGCTCTTACACCTGGCTAAGAGAAACATGAACTTGCTCTCCAGATGCTTGACTACTGTATGTTTCTGGGAGCAGGTTGTTGGCTGACCCATCTCTCAACAGAGTGTGCTGTTCTTAAGCCTCTCCTCCCTGCCCTCTCCCCGTTTGTTCAATTTCTTGTCAGCCTGAGCAACACCACCTAGTTTGGGGAAAACACAGGTACCTTTTTTTCCCCCACTGAAAATGGACATTCAAGACTAATGAAATTTGGTTGAAAGTATCATAGTATCGCCAAGGTTGGAAGAGACCTCAAAGCTGATCAAGTCCAACCCAATACCACAGCCCTCAAGACTAGACCATGGCACCAAGTGCCACGTCCAAACCCACCTTGAACACCTCCAGGGACGCTGACTCCACCACCTCCCTGGGCAGCCCATTCCAGTAGCAAATGACTCTCTCAGGCAAGAACTTTCTCCTCACCTCCAGCCTAAACTTCCCCTGGTACAGCTTGAGACTGTGTCCTCTTGTTCCGGTGCTGCTTGCCTGAGAGAAGAAGGTAACCTCCTCCTGGTTACAACCACCCTTCAGGTAGTTGTAGACAGCAAGAAGGTCTCCCCTGAGCCTCCTCTTCTCCAGGCTAAACAATCCCAGCTTCCTCAGCCTCTCTCCATAGGGCTGTGCTCGAGGCCTCTCACCAGACTCGTTGCCCTTCTCTGGACACACTCAAGCACCTCAATGTCCTTCTTCAATGGAGGGGCCCAGAACTGGACACAGGACTCAAGGTGTGGCCTAAGCAGTGCAGAGTCCAGGGGGAGAATGACCTCCCTGCTCCTCCTGGACACACTATTCCTGATGAAAGTATAAAGTAACAGAAACTTTCAACTTATTCTTTTATAGGAATTCAACCTTCTTTCAGTGTTCAAAACAAAATCTGAGCACCAGCTGCAGAAATCTTTGGAACGAGAGGGAAAACAGGGCATAAAATAGTCACCTTGTCCAAGGGTTGTTTTTGAATAGCTCAGTTTCTCATTACATTGACAACACTGCCAAATGACAACTCTGGTGAGGCATTTTGAGGTATAAAACAACTGGGGTAGCTGGTATGCTGAATTATACATATTCCTCTCTTTAAATAATCACATTCTGTTTCTTAAGTTTTTTTAGAACCACCTTTCCATTTAACTTGCAGAAGTATTTTCTCTGCAACCCCAAACACCAGTATAAAAGTTTCACAGGAGAACACTCTGTTATCAAGGCTTCCAGACTCAAGAGGTATCAATCACTTGCTACACTAGAGATGAAGGAGTGGCCAAACACATTTCAGAGTTTAAAAGTTTGCTAAGTAATTAAACTTAAAAAAAAAAATAAAATCAGAATACTAGTTCCAGATAAAACAGTGACAAAATGCTTTGCTCTAGTTACTGTCACTGTTGTGTGAGGTGCATCAGGTGTGTTTTGCACTATTCAAACATGCTAACAGTACAGTCAGAGCAGGTTGTCTCCTGGAAATAAAGGTAATAACAGACAGTATTTCAGAAATGCTGGGTGAAACTAGACAGCTAATTCAGGAAAACACAGTAATTGGGTTACTGCATTTAACTAGCACTGCTACTTCCATACAAATGTGTATAAAGCCTGGTTTTATTTCTCTTTGGCTGAATGGTAATAGTCAAGTCAACATATTTAAGGAGAAATGAAAGCTTTACATGCACTCTATTGCAAATGGCATTAATTATTACAGAGGTCTCTAAGTTGCCCCTTAACTCCTTATAGCAAACCTGCATTTTTCAAGACTTCAGCTATGAATGGAAGGTGAACAGTTCTTAGTGACAATATCTATATGTAGGACATAAGCATCACTAAAAAGCCCTTTAATTGATGGGACATATGAAAGCAAAGTCATGAGGACCTGTACCTTGTGCTGGCGATACTTGGTGATTCTGCTCCCAGCCTACATCTTTCTAGCTGATTAGCCACAATTTGCCTTTCCACTTCCAGTTCTCTGGTAAGTCTTTGAAATTGGAGCTCCTGAAATTTCAAAATAAAAAGAAATGCATTCTTGATGTTAAAAAGTGGGTGTGGATTAATTCTGAAACCATCGCTGTTTCATCACAATCATCTTTCTTGTTTTGACTCTTCCTTAGCGGAAGAAACTATTAGAAGATTAAAGTGGGAGTTTAATGGATCTTTAAATCAGTGATTCATGCAAATGTTGATTTATCACCTGTTACAAAAGGAAAAACATGTTTAAGCATTTGTGGATTTTATTTGTCCTGCAATTAAAATATTTCTGTCTCCTAATGTTGCCACCATCTAGCAATCGGTGCCTATAGTCTGTCTCCAGTGCCACCTATAATCGAGGTAACTGGAAACTATTCTGTCCTAACCTTTCCAGCTGTGCAGCTTCAAGTCCTAAGCTATGTCATGTTCTGATTCCTGCATTCAAAACCTTGACATTCATTATTTCAAGCTGACTGAGGGCAGAGATGTGCAAATTTTCCCCTCCTCTGACTCCAGCTTTTGCTGTATTTCTTGGTCAAAGGCATCAGACTCAGCCTGTGTAAGAGACTTTTAGAAGATATTGCTCAAAGGAGGACATGGGCAATGCACACAGCATGTGCTTGAGTTACTAAAATCTGGAAATTTATTCTATAAATGTGATTTCTGAATCCTAAATGGTGTCCCCAAAGGATATCAGGGACGTTTTCATCCACAGGTAGCTCTTGTTAACGATGGCAAAAAGATTGTGTTGAGCAATTGTGTCACTTCTCATACTGATGCTCTACATCCCCTGCAGTTAAACTGTTCAACAGTACTTAAAAACAGGTGGACACAGATATTTAATAACATGAGAAAGCAAGTCTTGCAGTCAAACACAGCACAGAAGTATTTCTTTAATTCTAAAGTGCAAACTACTAACAGAGGTGTTTCTCTGAAGGCAAACTGTCTAACTGTGTTACACAGGAGCTGCAGGCCTTGCCACGTAACACAGGCACCTTCACCCACAGGTTAGAGGTGATCTTCACAGCTTTCACACCTTCCATCACATGGAACGAGGCTTACAAGCTTTCCTTTCACGACTGGGCCCTGGAAGAGCTCTCCAGCCCTTGCAGTTGGTACCCTCTGCAGTCAGATGAAGTATGGGTCAGCAGTGCAGGTACTTTGCTGTCTCTCCTGGGCTCCAGGGAACAGAGAGCTCAGAGTAATGGTGTAGTAAATGCTGCTCTAAAACCCCAACTCACTTTACAGGAGTAGAGATGGAGTTCCTTCTACCCACCCCTGAGATAACCTCCAAGAAGTCCAAACAAGAGACTAATTAGCACCGATTTCATTAGGAAGGCAGCTGAGGGCTAAGTCAAACAGCAGCTGCTGTACTGCTGAAAGGACTCTATAACTTAAGTAAAAACAAAACCAAAACAAACAAAAAAAAACCCCAAACAAACAAAAAAATCAAACCAAACCAAACCAAAAACCCAAACCCAACCCACCCCCAAAAGCTACTTCAGACAGCCTGATCTGAGATCCCTACAAGTGGTCAGGCTGCTGNGGGGTTGGAACTAGATGATCCTTGAGGTCCCTTCCAACCTTACCATTCTATTACTATTATAAGCCTGATCTGAGATCCCTACAAGTGGTCAGGCTGCTGAAGATACACCACAGAAGCTACTGTCCTCCCAAGCAATAGGAGGTGGTGTAGACACTTTCAAACGCTCCTCAGAGCTCACTGACCAAACTGAACACACACACACACACACACACCATGGTCAGGAACACTGCTTGCCTGCAGGACATGGCACTCACCCACTGCTGCCACAGGACACAAGCACCCACAGAAGAAGACTGCTCTACCAGAACAGTTCAAGGGAGCAGCATAATCTCCACTGCTGTTAAAAGCAAGCATGCAAACCACAAGATGTGGTCCTTGACCTGCTTTTGGCCACCCCTTCCATCAGACATGCTTCACTGTCAAGCTCCAGCATTAGAAACACTCAGCAGAATCAATGCTGGCTGAGTGAAAGAACACTTGGGATGTGGTTGGGGTCCCAACTCTGGAAATACTCAAAGTGAGGCTCAAGAGGGCTCTGGGCAACCTGATGTAGTTGAGGATGCCCCTGCTTACTGCAAGAGCATTTGACTAGATGACCTTTGGAGGTCCCTTCCAACCCACACTATTCTAAGATTCTATGATTTTAGCACAAGTGTCCTCAACTTGGATTTTATGACAATCTACTTTTAGACAGAACTCTAAAGTTCAATCCCTTTAATCCTGAGACCCAATATAAAAAGCCTCATGAAGATGCTAAGCTGAGGACCAGAGTGGATGTTACAGGCCTGGCCTATGGACTGGGAAGCATGAGTGACCTCAGCAGGTCTGTAGCACATGTGACTGGATCCAGCAGCAGAGGCCAACACAAGCTGGTACCAGGTACTGCATGTTGCACCAGCAGTACACATGGCCTATTCTGCTGATCTGGACAGTTTGTATTTTGGAGAGAAAACACTAACAAGTCTATTAAACAACAAAAAGTCCAAGAAATGTATAAATGAGTTTAATTTCTCATTCTAAGTCTGATTATGGATAACACACCCACCTAAAAGCTGATCCACCAGCCAGGCATTACTGTGCTAATGGAGAATGTGTGACTGTCAAAGGATGCTGAAGCTCTGAAGTAAATGTCAGCAAACAAGCTTTCTTCCCAGGTAAAGCACCATGTGTTATACAGCATGTAACAAACACAAGCCTTTAACATACAAACAACACTGCACTGTTTGTTTGCAGAAATAATGTAAAACATTTACCCTGTTCAAAGCTGTTTCCTCTTTCTTACTTTTAAATCAGCCTTTCAGCAGCATTACCAATGCAAACTATGAATTTGAATACAAAACTCAAGTTGCTTTGTTGTTATTTCCTGATATTTTAATTAGATGACTACAACTAAACATAAGCTAGCCATTATTTGCTTTCATTCAATCAGTCTCTGATAATTTGCCTTTTTATTACAGGCAGAGGCACTAATGAAAAAAGCATTACTGTGGAAAACAAACTCTTGACACGTGCAATGAACGCACACTCACCCGAACGCTCTCCTCCCTTTACCACCTTCTCCTGCTCTCCAGCACAGCCCTTTCACCAGCTCACCCTAACTCTGCAGGAAAACAACTTACAAGGTAACTTTTACCAAATGGCATTAAATTCCCAAAGGTTGGCCTTTTTGCATGGAACGAATCAGTTAAAAAGGAGCAGGTAACAAAGGGCACAGTTCCATCTCCAGCAGTTATGATGATTTTTCAAGCATGACAGAGCATGGCTTGGCAGCTACATCAGACAGCTCCCTCAGCAGCCTGGGATGCATCACCTCGAGTCCCATGGACACACCTACAGCTTCCTCAGGTGATTTCAAACCTGACCTTCACTTACAGGGGCAGGAATGTTGTACCTGCCATGAGGGTCAGGGATTTGAGAGATGTGAGATTGGCACTGAAAACGTAACTTTTAAAAACTACATTCACTTTGGTTAACTGAAAACACCATGGCAGGAAAAGGGAAGAACTTCGTTTTCCTTTTCTGCTGACAATTTTCTAGCTGGACATTTAATCTCTTAAGTGTACCAAGTCTGGTCTCTACAGTGAGAGTGAAAGCCCTGCCTAGAAAATGACACCATTTGGTTTTGACTGGCTGAATGGTACAGAGACATTCAGCATTTGACTTCTGCGTGCCTCGCCCAAAATTCTTAATAGAGAGTTTTTCTCTTAAAAATGCTCAACGCTGCGATAGAAAACTCTTAAAGGAGGTTGCACAACACCCAAAGTAACAAATTGCCCATTTAAGTTAAAAAAAAATTTAAAAATCCTATTTTCTGCCCCCCTCCTGCAAAAATCTGAGCCAGACAAAACAAAAGAACTGTATTTCTGTATTTTTCTTGGGAGTGGCAGAGGTGAATGCCTCAATGGAGGACACAGCAATGAATTTGTTTCTCCAGCCAGCCTCTCTGGAATCAGTGGGAATATGGTCCTCAGGCAGGACACTCCCATACAGCTCTGGCTGCTAGCAACAGAGAAGCTGCTGCCCTAGGCAAAAATCACAATTAACTCGTTTTTGTAGTAGTGGCCTGGGGTGAAGAAATAAGATGACACGAGTCAAATAAAACAATTAATAAGTTTGCTTTCATTTGCAGAAGAGCATCTACCCATAACACCCATCTTCAAGAAGGGTAAAAAGAGTGACCCTGGAAACTACAGACCAGTCAGCCTCACCTCTGTGCCTGGCAAGATCATGGAGCAGATCCTGCTGAAAGTCCTGCTAAGGCAAATGGAAAACAAAGCAGAGGTGATTGGTGGGAACCAGCATGGCTTCACCAAGGGCAGATCTTGCCTGACAAATTTAGTGGCTTTCTATGATGAAGTCACAGCGACAGTGGACAAGGGAAAGGCGGCTGATGTCATCTACCTGGACCTGAGTAAAGCATTTGACTCTGTCCCACATGACATCCTGGTCACCAAACTGGAAAAGCATGGACTTGATGGATGGACCACTCGCTGGATAAGGAATTGGCTGGATGGTCGAACCCAGAGAGTGGCGATCAANAGCAGTTATGATGATTTTTCAAGCATGACAGAGCATGGCTTGGCAGCTACATCAGACAGCTCCCTCAGCAGCCTGGGATGCATCACCTCGAGTCCCATGGACACACCTACAGCTTCCTCAGGTGATTTCAAACCTGACCTTCACTTACAGGGGCAGGAATGTTGTACCTGCCATGAGGGTCAGGGATTTGAGAGATGTGAGATTGGCACTGAAAACGTAACTTTTAAAAACTACATTCACTTTGGTTAACTGAAAACACCATGGCAGGAAAAGGGAAGAACTTCGTTTTCCTTTTCTGCTGACAATTTTCTAGCTGGACATTTAATCTCTTAAGTGTACCAAGTCTGGTCTCTACAGTGAGAGTGAAAGCCCTGCCTAGAAAATGACACCATTTGGTTTTGACTGGCTGAATGGTACAGAGACATTCAGCATTTGACTTCTGCGTGCCTCGCCCAAAATTCTTAATAGAGAGTTTTTCTCTTAAAAATGCTCAACGCTGCGATAGAAAACTCTTAAAGGAGGTTGCACAACACCCAAAGTAACAAATTGCCCATTTAAGTTAAAAAAAAATTTAAAAATCCTATTTTCTGCCCCCCTCCTGCAAAAATCTGAGCCAGACAAAACAAAAGAACTGTATTTCTGTATTTTTCTTGGGAGTGGCAGAGGTGAATGCTTCAATGGAGGACACAGCAATGAATTTGTTTCTCCAGCCAGCCTCTCCGGGATCAGTGGGAATATGGTCCTCAGGCAGGACACTCCCATACAGCTCTGGCTGCTAGCAACAGAGAAGCTGCTGCCCTAGGCAAAAATCACAATTAACTCGTTTTTGTAGTAGTGGCCTGGGGTGAAGAAATAAGATGACAGGAGTCAAATAAAACAATTAATAAGTTTGCTTTCATTTGCAGAAGAGCATCTATGTAGGGAGGACATACGAAGAGCAGAGATTACCAAATATGCATCAGAAGGAGCAACCAAACCTTCTGAAACACATTGCAACGCCTTGGCCAGGGCTGCTTTCTTTTAAAGTGATCCAATACATGTTAAGGGGAAAATAAAAGCCCCATTGTTCTATTCACCTGCTTAGCAGGAGCCACTTAATCACACTTGTTACAGGTTTTGTATTCATAGCCTGAATTCCACTACAAAACCATAGACCACATCTCTTCACCCTCAGCTTACAAGAAATGCCAGCTTTAAACAGTCACAGTGAAGGAACAGGAAACACAGGGGCCAAGCCAGGAGAAAGCAACTTGCTTTAGAAAGGCATTCGCAGATTGTGGGTGGACAAGGTCCCACAAGAGAGAATTAAAACTTATCCAATTGGCTGTGCTCTTTTGGAGGCTGCAGTTCCTAGAGAATCACAAGCCCTGTGTGGGCTTCTGACACGGTAGTGTACACCTCAGAGCCCACCAACAGCTCTCCTTTGGGTGAGCTCTATATGCTAAGTGGTAGCCTGCCTGCAGGAGCGGTGAGATGTTGTTCAAGAAGGCACTACCAGGTCTTCACTGCCACAAGATACAGATAAGTTCTACAAATCCTAAGAACAAAACAGCCATCTCATTGGAAAGCTGAGTACCTCTGCCAGGTTGGTGGCTCCCTGGCACATGGAACAAAGGCCAGCACACTGTGCTGGGCTGCTATCAGCAGACAGTTGAAAAGAGCTAAGTAATGGGAATGCAATGTGCATGGCTGGCCATGAAGACTTTCATTCTCCTCTTGCAAGCTATGGACAACAGAAGATTTAGAGGCAATTCTCTGCTTCCTGTCTGCATCCCACTATGATACCACGCAGCATCATTGTCACTTTTATTAATAAGGAAGTTTTATCCCTTAGTAACATGGATGAGAATGAAGAATCCACACTTGCAGTGTTGAAAAAACAAAAATTTTTTTTCCCCTGCCCTGTTGTGATTTGAAAATCTCCGGCAAAACGTGGCTCACTCAGACAGTGATTCAGATGGCTACTTGAAGGGTTTCTGGTGACATCTGCATAAGAATGGCACAAGCAGTGATGGCAGTTCACAGACTCTTTTGGAATGGTAGGTGCTCAGCCAGTCAGATCAGGCAAGCTGGGATGTCTGGGAGTGGTGATGCCATTGACAGAAAGCATCTTAGAGCTTTGCAGCTTCTACCAGCTCTCAGTGGATGCTGTGGTAGAAGACGAAGGGGGCTGGGCTTGGCTGTTAATTCAAATTGTAGTGACACTGGGACACATGTCAACACACTGTGAGAGTTGAGGCTGTTCAGTCTGGAGAAGAGAAGGTTCCAAGTACACCTTATTGTGGCCTTCCAGTATCTGAAGTGGGCTACAAGAAAGCCAGGAAGGGACTTTTTAAGATGTCAGGTAGTGTAAGAGGGGATGAAGCAAGACTAGAAGTGGGTAGATTCAGATTGGACGTTAGGAAGAAGTTCTTCACCATAAGGGTAGTGAGACACTGGAACAGGTTGCCCAGGGATGTGGTAGAAGCTCCATCCCTGGATGTCTTTAATGCCAGGCTGGGTGGGGTTCTGAGCAACCTGATCTAGTGTGATCCTGGCCATGGCAGGGAGGTTGGAACTAAATGATCCTTAAGGTCCCTTCCAACCCTGACAATTCTAAGTTGCTTCGATTGCTAACTCACTATCTTTGTGAATTACCAAGAAAGGAATTGTGTGAGCTGAACTAGGAAATGTCTTCCTAATCATAATAAACATTCCTTGTTGACCAATTCAGTTGACATTCTTCCAGTATTCAAAGTTGATGATCTAACATCCAAGTGTTTACTATTACCTGGTGTTCACTATTTCTCATTTAATTGCAACAGAGAGTACAGAGCCACACAACTCCTACTGCCCGTGAAAGCTGTTAAAGGTGCTAAAGGAAAAGGCAACTGCACTTTGGAAATGGCTGTGACAAGAACATGCAACATGGAAAAGGACAAACAAAATTAAGTTTATCTATTCTTTGCATTAGCTTACTGTACAGATCTATGCAAGGCTCTGTCTGTTTCTGTGGCCATGATTTGGGGCTAACAAACTACTTAAACCACAGAGATACCCTCTTTTCTCAATATTAATATTGTAGTGGCCCAAGATTGAAATTGTCTACCAGAAGCCACTGAGCAGCAAACTGTACTTTTTACTAAGTATATTAGCTCAACCTCACCATTTTCTGTGAAAGTGAAGTTTACTCAGGCAGACAACTGCATTTGCATGCTTTCAGGATCTCAGCATCTTCCAGAATAGAACACAAAAGACAAAAAATTGGGCAGGGTGGAGAGAATCACAGATTACAGGATGTGAAACAACACAGCAACAATTATTGGCTGATGGCATTTACTCGGCATTCAACAGCAGCAGACCATGAAAGCTCTTAATACTTTCACGCCTGCATTGTTCACTGGTCTGGTGGAACAGCTTCATGCTGCTCTGGCTGATAAGGGATCAAAGTTTAAGCAATTCATAGAAAACCCACTCTTGGTCAGTGGTAGATAGGGAGAATGCCACTTGAGGTATTCCCAGACTATATCTGAGCAGCATTCTCTTCGGAAACTGTTGATTATAATTTAGCTAGCTGCTTGCTTTTAATTGGTGCTGAAGCTCAGTGTCTGTTCTGTCAGCTGCTGCTCAGAGGCTGGCAAACCAAAATTCCAAGCACCACCAGAAGTATAAACACCCCAGTGTATATACCCCAGTGTATCAGGGGTACTCATAGTTCTGGAGAGGCTCTTTTCCAAAGGAGTTTCTCCTCAGAAGCCTAACAGTTACATGATGGAAAGAAAAAATAATCCCTAGACCTTTGCAGATGGATTTTTTTGTTAAGAAGTTATTTCAGCAGAGAGAAGGGTGACATAGTTTGTGTCTGAGAATGAGTCTTAAGAAGTGGACTTAGACCTGATCTACCAAGACAGAAACAGCAAACTTCAGAATCCTGGGATTAAATCACAGAATCATAGAATGGTAAGGTTGGAAGGGACCTCAAGGATCATCGAGTTCCAAGCCCCTGCCATAGGCAGGGACACCTCCCACTAGTACAGCTCACTCAAAGCCTCATCCAATCTGGCCTTGAACACATCCAGGGAGGGAGCAGCCACGACCTCCGTGGGCAACCTGTTCCAGTGCCTCACCACCCTCACTGGAAAGAACTTCCTCCTAACATCCAGTCTAAATCTCCCCTCTGCCAGTTTAAACCCACTGCCCCTTGTCCTGTCGTTGCAGGACCTTGTAAATAATCCCTCCCCAGCCTTCCTGAAGGCCCCCTTCAGATACTGGAAGGCTACTATCAGGTCTCCTGGAAGCCTTCTCTTCTCCAGGCTGCAGAGCCCCAACTCTCTCAGCCTGTCCTCATAGGAGAGCTGCTCCAGCCCTCTGATCATCTTTGTGGTCCTCCTCTGGACCCACTCCAACACTTCCACTTGGTGAGGAATGATCTACATGAACAAATGTAATGTTAAGAGACTTTATTAATATTCTTCGGGTTTTTCCAGTCATTGAGAAAATGCTGTCAAAGACTTGTGTTTCAGCCACACAAAGCTTGGAAGCCCATTCAGTAAAAGCACTGCCTTCATTTCAGCACTTACACACATTGATACACA
>VWZE01015201.1:14023-34934 GCA_013396675.1 Eubucco bourcierii
CCGCCAAAGTAGCGTAGTTTGCACAGGAATGCATCCAGGTGGGTTTGGAAAGTCTCCAGAGAAGACTCCACAGACTCTCTGGGCAGCCTGTTCCAGTGCTTTGTCACTCTCACTGTAAAGAAGTTTCTCCTCAAGCTGAGGTGAAACCATCTCTCTTCCAGTTTGTAGCCATTGCTCTTTGTCTTACTGCTGCAGACCACTGAAAAGAGATTTGCCCCAGCCACTTGACACCCACCCCTCAGGTATTTGTATACATCTATCATGTCTCCTCTCAGTCTTCTCCAGACTAAACAGCCCCAGGGCTCTCAGTCTCTCTCCACAGAGGAGATGCTCAAGTCCCACAGTCATTCTCATGGCTCTCCACTGGACTCTCCCCAGCAGGTCCCTGTCTTTCTTGACCTGAAGAGCCCAAACCTGGACACACCTAACTGATTACAATTTGGAAGTGAGGCTTTGAATGCTTGAACTACTGGAAGTGGTTGTAGAAGGTTTTTGTGCAAGTGTCTTGGTAAGCAACTTGCCTGCACAGGCAGCTGTGTGTACTTGACACAAAGCACTAAATATCTGAACTGGAAATGTAAGCTCCCAAACCTAGCATCAAAAAATTGTCATTCTAGTAAAGATGTTTTGAAACATGCAATAACAAATTGTGTGGTGTGTGCAGAACACACTCTTCCCTCCATTTCTATCTGAAAAACTTGGATTTTTGCCTTTTCCCCCTGTCCTGCAAATCTTATCAAACATTCTTAAGAACTATGTGAAGAATTTTGTACTTGGATGGCGGAAAAAAACCAAAACAAACAAGTGGACACTTTTTAAGTGCATGATATAGTTCAGGACAGTTGGACAACAGGAAAAGATCTTGCTGAAATGTTGAATAAAAGTGAACACTTCCAGGAAAACACTTAGGGAAACCCAAGAGATTTATTATTAATCCAAAAGCAAATCCACTCTGCTGTCACCTGTTTACCATAGGAAAGGTGAAAAAGTTGCCCATCTTTAGGTGTCAAAAATAACTAGACCAAAGAATAAGGAAAGTAAGTAAACCCTGCTGCTGCTGCATGTGATTCTCTCTCAGCACAGAAACTTTTAACTGGATCCTGGGAGACCTTTTTTCTCAGTCTCATCACTGAAAACTGATGTGCTAAGCAAGAAAGTCACAGTTCCAGCTGATCCCGTTGAATCTTGCCAGCTCAGCAACAATTCCAATTCAGCAGTGGTCAGGCTTGCACCTGTGCAGGGATTCCACAGATCTACCTGGCATGGCTAGACACCAGCTGCCCCCTTGTTCTGACCCCTACAAAAAGTTTCTGCTGGGATGTTGCCCCTACAACTTCAAACAATTCCTATTATGAAAATACTCAATTGACTCCTAATATGGATAAGAGAATCCCTACAGAAGGCAGCTGAAGTTTCATCCAAATACTCCTCAGGGTTCAGAAATACAGACAGGAATATTTTAATGCTTCAGTTATACTTAAAACTTGCTTCAGCACCTCCTTAGATTTTTCTATTAGTTACAGTATTGATTCTTTGTATCTTTTTATAAATCAAACACACATTATGGATAAAAACAACAAACTACTTGCAAAAACAAACCCAGAGAAAACAACCTGCTCCCCAAATCAAAAAAATCACAGGATTACAGAACTAATCAGGTTGGAAAGGACCCTCAAGATCATCAAGTCCAACCTATCACCCAACACCTTCTAATCTACTAACCCATGACACTAAGTGCCTCATCCAGTCTCTTTTCAAACACCTCCAGGGATGGTGACTCCACCACTTCCCCAGGTAGCCCATCCCAATGCAAATCCCCCTTTCTGTGAAGAACTTCTTCCTAATGTCCAGACTAAACCTTGCCCTGGTGCAGCTTGAGGCTGTCCCCCCTCATTCTGTCACCAGTTGCCTGGGAGAAGAGACTAAAATAAACCAAACCCTCACAACCCCCCACTGAATCCTCTGAAAGGAAAACCAGAAAAAGCCAAAATGTGTTTCAGTTCATTACAGTCAGCCTTAGGAATTGCCTGCATTCAAAAAAGGAACTGCTCTACAAAGGATGCAACATAAGCCAGGCAGAGTCAGTCCTGCCCTTGGTTTTCACCCAAAGCTGTACCCATTGGTGTATCTGCACACAGAGTAACTTAGCTTGGTGAAAGGACTACCCTCATCTACTCCAGTCAAAGCCAGTAGTGGGAAGTGACACAATTTGCACCAGTCAGGGATGTCTCTACACATGAAAACAAACCTTGAGCTTTGTTCATGTAGCTTTGTGCTTTTCTAATCTAAATTTCTGCATGCTTGTTCTGCACATTTTATAACACCAGAAGTCAACTGAGAGATCTCTTTCCTAAATGGCATCCTGGGGTGCATCAGAAGAGCTGTGGTTAGCAAGTCAAGAGAGGTTCTCCTCTCCTTCTACTTTGCCCTGGTGTGGCCACATCTAGAATGTGTCCAGTTCTGGGCGCCTTAGTTCATGATGGACCTCAGGGAACTGCTTGAAAGAGTCCAGCACAGAGTCAAAGATGATGGAGTGGAACATCTCTATGAGGAAAGACTGAGAGTCCTGAGTCTCTTTAGCTTTGAGAAGACTGAGAGGTGACCTCATTCATGTTTATAAGTATGTGCAGAGCAGTGTCAGGAGGACAGAACCAGGCTCTTCTTAGTGATATCCAATGACAGCACAAGGGGCAATGGGCGCAAGCTGGACCAGAGGGTGTTCCATGTGAACATAAGGAAAAACTTCACTGTGAGGGTGACAAAACTTTGGGCAGCCTGCTCCAGGGAGGCTGTGGAGTCTCCTTCACTGGAGACATTAAAAATCCATCTGGATGTGTTCCAATGTGACCTACTCTAGGTGGTCCTGATCTGGCAGGGGGGGTGGACTAGATAATCCCTTCAGGTCCCTTCCTAACCCTAACGCTCAGCGATTCTGTGAAACGTCCAGTACTGCCTGAGAGTTCTGCCTCAGTGAGAGGCTCTTCAGAGCTCAGGGGACACACTCCAGCTTGTTAAAGTGTTGCTTTAAATTGATTTGGGGTCAGAGCTAAAAAACAGAGTTTATTTAAAGTGGTTTGTAGGGTTCCTAGACTAATTAGTGCAACTTCTTATATAATCATATCTATGCCACTGTGATAGGGTTATTAAATGACTCTGTTAAGCATTCTATGTTCCTACTTCAGAACTACTGAAGCAAGTTTCAGTGTCTTCACTCAGCTCGAATCTTGCACAACTTGGCAAGTAATACAATAAAAATACAATAAAAGCTTTCTTGAACTGTGCTTCTACTATACAAAGTGCTTCTGAAGCAATGAAGCTAAGGTGTGGCAACTGTTCTACAAACAGAGACATACTGCAAGCAAAGAGAGATTCCTGTACAAAGGGAAGTTAGGCCACAGCATCCTAGTTTCTCCTTAAGCTTAATAAAGTAAATAGCTGCACTGGAAAATATTCTGTTCTGGGCTTTCTGCCATACAGGAAGGGTGTTGAATGTGTCAGTGTCCGTAATTATTATCAACAGAAAAATACCAGAAAGCCACAGTTCAGCTCTTAATCCTTTCACACTACCACTTTCTGGAGAGAAGCACAACTGGCATCTTCCTCCAACGTGGATTTGTTCTAAGGCACCCATGCATTCTAAGTCAGGCTGCAATTCTCCAGTTTCTGTTTCATTACTAAACACAACTTTATCATTTCCTTTCATCGGAATTGAGTGAGTTACCACACCACACACTTAATAGCCTTACAAATAGAAAGGGGAAGAAGTTCTAACCTCCTTTTTCTCCAAGGAAAAAAAAATAAAACCATTTCTTGGGTAGGAGAGGGAACGCTTACAAAAGTCTTTTTGCTGTATACTCCATACCAATCGATTACAAACACTACTGTCATAATTGTATGTTCAGCTTAAGCAGCCACTGCTACAAAAGCAGCTCTGGAGGGCAGTCACAGCAGTAAGATGATGGGCTGGTGATCACCAGCAATTACAGTGCTGTCACTTACTGCAGGGCTGTTCAGCAGCCACGCTCCTGTTACCAGCTTGTGAACTGCACAGGCCAGCTTAAAATCACCACAAACTGTACTGTAAGGAAATGAGCTCTAATTAGCTTTTGTGATAAGACAGCACAAGGAGAACTCCTGTTTCAGATGAGAAGTGACTTAAATCACTATAACTCAGATGGCTGTGATAGACTTGCATCTCAATAGCCTCCAGTATTAATGTCCTCCATGCTGGAAGACTGAATCATAGAATGGTAAGGTTGGAAGTGACCTCAAGGATCACCTAGTTCCAACCCCCTGCCATAGGCAGGGACACCTCCCACTAGTACAGAATATTAGTTTCAGGATCACTGAGAAATTATTAGAGTTGGTATTGTCATCTTCTGAAAACTATTAATTTAGGCATGGAAATAAAGACCCAAATTCATCATCCTGAAGCAAGTTTTCACTTAAGAATGAAGGTTCTGTGTGTACAAGATCTGTTGATGGGGAGGATTATAATCTAATTCTCACCTTTTTCATAAATATCAATATGGGACAGCATATGAGAACTAACATATCAAGTGTTTTCATGCAGATTAAACACCTTGAAGCAAGTACTGACCTATCCTAACAGACATTCTGAAACAGAGACAGCAAAGCAGATTAATTCTGAAATTCAGATGTCACCTTTTATGTACGAAGCCAAGAAAGATGATCATTAATTCTGGTTCTGACACTGAAAGCCAAAGTATCACTTCTCTCTCTCTTGGTTCTCTTTAAAACAAACACACAAACGAAAAAACAAACCCACCAAAGAACAAACCAACCCAAGCCCTCTAGTCAGAATGTTTCTTTGTAAAACTGCAATTATTTTCCCTGCTTAACGACCTTCACAAACTAAGGCTGAGCTTGATTTCAAACATAGTTTTGTTTTGTCTATCACTAAGACACATCTCCATAGATGTGGTGTGGATTTAAACTGTTTACTGCCTTGGCACTGGTAGTTGAAATCGATGTTTCAAGCCCATTCTTTAACAAAACACAATTATACCAAATCTTGACGTGCAGGTTTCAGTGACACAGGACACACATTTGCAGGACATACAAGGACAACTGGTTCTCAGTGTCACATCACTTCTGCACTAGCTTTTCTTTTTTGTAACAATACCCCTGCACTTCCAGCCTGATTTACAGCAGCGTGTACATTCCAAGGGACACAGGATACTGCATCGATGCTTCTGTTCCTTGCAATTACCTGAACCCTTTCCATTCAGACTCCAGCATTCTGACAGACAAAACACTAGTGCTAGGCAACAGGGTTTGCAGAGACAATGACTGTTTTTTTTCTGACAACGGTTAACTCCACAAAGCATGCTGAATTGCTGAAAGCAAGGCATATACCTGTTCCTTTACAGAAGCTAAAATGGTAGTGGCAGTGGTCTCTGGTTCCATGCCTGGGCCCGTGGAAGTCTCCTGTGCTGTCTGTGGCAGTCCCTCCTCCACCATCTGGGTCTGCTCAGGGGCTGGCATCTCGCCTGCAATAACAAGAGTTCAAAACAGTTTACAACTTGAGCTAGTGAGGTTTAAAACTCACCTTTTCAGGATTATAAATACTTTTTCACTAAAACCTTTCCAGACTTAAAGGAGAAGAGAACGTTGTACTACTCTATCGATTGTAGCTGCTCTTCACCTTCACACACTGCAATCAGAACTGCACACAGAACGCCAGGGGCAGGCAGGAGCAAGGAAGCAGCACGGCACGGAAAGATTATTTTTAAAACACTATTTTGTGGTAGGTACCAAAAGTGGCAAAACCCAAGATGTGTGAAAAATACTAGCGTTAAACATGTAGAACACCCCAGATCAGCAAGAGTTTACCATATGTGCAGTTTTTAGCACAGAACGACCACGTGTAACAGCAGAATGCTCTGCTGTTAGGAACGAACCATGGGAGAGACTAATTATGATAATAAAACCTTAATGGGAATAATGCTTCTAGTGTTCTTTTTGCAGAAGAGGGAAATTAGAACACTGAACTTAAACCAACTGCCCTGGGCTACGGATAGTGCGGAAAGGTCCAACGGGATTAGCATTCAGCGTGGAGAAGTGGAGGCTCAGGGGAGACCTTATTGCTCTCCACAAATACCTGAAAGGAGGTTGTAGCCAGGTGGGAGTTGGTCTCTTCTCCCAGGCACCCGGTGACAGAACAAGAGGCCACAGTCTCAAACTGTGCCAGGGCAGGTTTAGGCTGGACATTAGGAAGAAATTCATCACAGAAAGAGTGATTGGCACTGGAATGGGCTGCCCAGGAAGGTGGTGGAGTCACCATCCCTGGAGGTGTTTAAAAGGAGGCTGAATGATGCACTTAGTGCTGTGGTTTAGTTAATTAGAAGGGTCAGGTGACAGGTTGGACTCAATGATCTTAGAGGTCTCTTCCAACCTGGTTAATTCAGTGATTTTGTGAACCACAAGCTTCATGATCAGGGACCCAGCACACCAATTCCAGAACGTGCAGAAGAGAAAATTCATTTAACTACACAAGTCAACATTAAGAAATGTCACAGAGATAGTTATGAATTGTGTTCAATACTTTGAGAGTAGCAAGTAGGTGGTATTCACGTAGCTTCTGCACATAGACCACACTTTAATTTCCTTCAGAACAAAGAAAAAGCTCTTGAGGTCTATTGTTAGCAGTAGTCAATATTTCATTTTAGATTTTCAGAACAAACTCAATATTCCTAGACGAGATAAATACGAACATCAGCTTTCTTCCCTTCATTTTGCAAAGAGCAAGGAGCAGCTGATGATGGAACTAGGCTCCAAGGCTGGGATTATGACTTGCAAGTCCTCTCAGTCCTGACCTGTTTTAACCATGACCATCCCTTCACCATTACCTGCCTTTTACATGCTGAAATCATCACAAAACTCCATAGAAACCATTCTAAAGACAAAGGGCAACCTCTAAGACCATCAGCTATGCTGTAAATCTGCCTGTTTCTTACTTGGTTAGAAGAGCAGTTGAGTTGAACCTCACAGAATCACAGAAATTTTCAGGTTGGAAAAGACTCCCATGATCACCAAGTCCAACCCATATCTCTGCTCTGCAAGGTGCACCCTAAACCATGTTCCCAAGCATCACATCCAAATGACTTTTAAACACCTCCAGGGTTGGTGACTCCACCACCTCCCTGGGCAGCCCATTCCAGTGCCTGACCACTCTTGCTGGGAAAAAAATTCTCCTAACATCTAGACTTAACCTACTGAGTCTCAGCTTGATCCTCAAGGGATCTCAAGGGAACCTCATGGGACGTCTTCTGGAATCACTTTTTGGGACTGCCTGCCCTCTCAGGACATTGCTATTGTGGTTGTACACAGGAGCTGTACACAGGTAAAGCATTAAGTTGTCAGAGGACTTCTATGCCACTACAGGCTGCCCTGGGCAGAAGAGATGCATGGAAACCAGAAGAGAGTTGGCACAAGAAAAAGTGCTTTTCATCCTGCTTCATGTACTTGCACCAGGAGAGGGGTGAATTCTGTTCAGGCTTAGTAGGTGGGCTTTATTAACCACATTGCTCCAGACTGCTATGAGAGCTGGTTACTGCTATGAGAGACTGCTATGAGAGCTACACACTAGGGCTAATGTGTAGCTAGCTGCATGTCTGCTGTTGAGGGAGTCAAACCACACCTTCAGAAAAACTGAAGTGAGATGAGTGATGGAAGACAGAGGACTAGTCACGGGGCTCACACCTCAGGGAGCAGCATGGGCACTCATCAGCTTCTACCACTGCAAAGAGAGAAGGAAAAGCTGCTTCCAACAGCAGCTTGGTGCAAACATCTGTCCCAGGCTCAGTCCCTCCCTGGACAAGGCCTCTGCTCCCTGCAGCGCCTGCACAAATGCCACAGAGAGAGCACAGGCTATGAACAGCCCATTCTCACCTCCACCAGAAAAAGGAGTTGTACCAGTGCCATGCTGCCAGGTTTCTGGCTCAGGCCCGCAGAGGGAAACCTGAGCATGGTGGTTCAGGGACACGAAGTGCAGCTCCTTCCCCTTCTCACCTCCCAGCCGGCTGAATCTCACACATGGCAGTGTAGACATTGTCACTCTGTCCGTTCTCATCTAAAACAACTTAAGTCTAGAGTTCTGTTCCCTTCTGCCACCACAAGTGCAGTACCTTAATACCCAGCAAAGCCCTTCCCACCCTGTCCAGCCCCACAGCTGGTCTCTGGGGCAAGGCCGTGGCAGCTGCAGCTTCTGCACTAGGCAGCAGCTCCACTGGGGCACAGCCTCTGGGCCTCCTCCCGTCATGGGCCTCGCCTCTCACCCACCCATGCTGCTCCTGGCTGGCTCTAATAAATGTGCTCTCTGCTTCAATGCCAAAGACGTGGCAAGAGAAAGGGAAGGGTTGAGGACACGAGAGGGGGCCACGACGTCATGCTCCCAGCCCTGTCATGGCTCCATTTCCCCTGCTTCCCTGGAAAGTCAAGTCCTCTGACTACCAGAGTCCTAGCTCTGCAGGAGAGGCTAGAATACAGTAAGCTGCTTTTTCAACAACAACAGAGTGTAAGGACCACTGCTTCCACCATTCAAAGCACAAATACAGGCTGGGTGGTGAATGGCTGAGAGTAGCCCTGAGGAAAAGGACCTGGGGGGGTCTGAGTTGATGAAAAGCTCAACACGAGCCTGCAGTGCAGAGCAACCGAGTCCTGGGCTGCAGCAAGAACAGCGTGGCCAGCAGGGCAAGGGAAGGGATTCTGCCCCTTTACCCTGCTCTCGTCAGACCCCATCTGGAATCCTGTGTGCAGTTCTGGAGCCCTCAGCACAGGAAGGACATGGAAGTGTCGGAGCAAGTTCAGAGGAGGGCCATGAAGACGATCAGAGGGTTGAAGCAGCTCTGCTATGAGGACAGGCTGAGAGAGTTGGGGCTCTGCAGCCTGGAGAAGAGAAGGTTTCCAGGAGACCTTAGAGTAGCCTTCCAGGATCTGGAGGGGGCCTACAGGAAGGCTGGGGAGGGATTATTTACAAGGTCTTGCAATGACAGGACAAGGGGCAATGGGATTAAACTGGCAGAGGGTAGATTTAGACTGGATGTTAGGAGGAAGTTCTTTACAGTGAGGGTGGTGAGGCACTGGAACAGGTTGCCCAGGGAGGTTGTGGATGCTCCCTCCCTGGATGTGTTCAAGGTCAGGTTGGATGAGGCCTTGAGTGAGCTGTACTAGTGGGAGGTGTCCCTGCCTATGGCAGGGGGTTGGAACTCGATGATCCTTGAGGTCCCTTCCAACCTTACCATTCTATGATTCTATTCCTTTATCACACACACCCCGCTGGTTCCAATCCCAGCGGAACGCCTGAATGTGCATGTCTGCAAGTGACTAAGGCAGGTCTCTGGCATCTGGAACCGAACCTCCTCTTGGAGAACAGACGCAACATGCAACCTGGCTCTGAAAGTCCCACTGTATTAATAGCCAGCCATATCTGGCTATTTTTGAAACAGTATTTTTATTCATTTCAGGTTTGCGAATACAAATGCTGTCTCACTGAGATCTCTCTAAAGCCAGCCAAAGCCTATTCTGCACCTATGGCCTCGAGGGCCCTTGTCTCTGCAAGTTAACAGCATTCAAGTCAGCAAATTAAAAACGTGATCTAGTAGTTAAAGAATAGGATTTTGAAAAGTCAAAGGTAGCTTTAAGGTTTCAGAAAATAAAAATGTATTCTTTTAAGGTTTTACTTGTAAAATTCAACTCTTTTATCAAGCTGTAATAACTAAAGAAAAACCAGGACACATTACAAGTCCTCTTCTCATCCCAACTCTCTGAAGTAACCCTCCAACCTGTCTGGAGTAACAAACCAGCCAGGACAACGTACATCTGAACCAGTTGGAAGGTATGGTCATTCCTGCACAGAAAATATAACCAAGTCTTTCATAACATTGCTCAGGGGGAAAATCAAACTAATCATTAGTGAAGATGTTAGTGTTAAGGGCACATCCATCTCAGCATTAGAGGTGCAACTAGAGTGCTGTACTCTCTTACCCAGGCAGTTAACTGCTGCCCTCTCAACATCTCTTGACAAAGTTACTGATTTTCTAATCTCGATTTCAAGATCAGACAACTGTTGGCTTTGATCCTACAAACACTTGGGCACATACTTCAGCTCACACCAAGGAGTGTGTGCTCATTCACCCAGACCTCCTGTGTGGCCAGCCAGCTCTGAGGTGCAGGAGCCCAGCTGATGGGAGTGCAGGAAAGGAATGGGGAGATGCCTTGCTCAGCTCCAAAGAGGCCCCAGTCCCCACCACCACACCTCCATCTAGGCATTCTTTCTAGGGAAAAGAATTCACTAAGTCAATTTAGATCCCCATAATCACCTTAGAAGGACAGAAATGCCAAATGCAGGATTTGTGAGAGCCTTAAGTATGAGTAAAACTCTTGAGGAGTTAATCAGAAAAACTGTTTCCTCTTTAGGCTAAACTCGGATTTACTGGATGAAGATATTCCCTGTACTTAGTTGTTCATACCCACTCCTTTGGGTATGATTCATTATTGGAAAACAAGCAGCCAGACTTCATCCCTCAAAAAGTCAGGTTCATAGTTTGCCTGCCTCGTGTCATGGCTCAGCAGTTGGATGTCACCCAGAATGGGAGACACTGTTCCTACATCTGCTCAAATCCTCGTCCTCTACAGCCCTTTACTGCAGTGTCACAACCGCTGAACTGCAATCAGGATGGACTCTTCTACAAGCTTTACACACCTTAAAGCTTCCCTGTACTCCAGCTTTTCGAATTCTCAAATTGCTCCTCACATTAAAGACATCAAGACCTAGGTAGAGAGAATGAAAACCTCAGAAAACGTTTGATCGTTCTGCTGCTCTGTGCAAAGCATCTGAGCACCACTTTATTCACATCTTAAAACCACTGAGTATGAGAGATTTAAGTTCTCTGCTACAGTAAAGAGTGCAAGAGAGATGAAACATTGAAATGTTCTGAGATGATCTTTTGGTGGATGTTGCAGAACTACAGATTTGTGAAGAGTGGAAGTGGTTATAGTAGAGCTGAAAGTGTCTTGTGAGATCCTTTGAAACCTTCAGCGCAAGGCAAATAAATCTGCACCATTTGAAGCTTCTAGCCTGAAATACTCTAGAGCAATTCTGAAAACAGCAGCTTTTCTGTCCTCACTACACTTAACTGCATGGTTCCATGAAACCCTTTAAGTCAGAGCAAACCAAGCCAGCAAATGTATGGCACAGGCCATCTCTCCAGCCACTCACCACGACCACCTCTTCAGAGGTTACCTTCTGCCTCTGCTATGCACAGCTGGATGCTTTCATCTCACACACCAAGCTCTGGCTCCTCAAAGCCTTCCAGATGTTCTCCCTTTGTGTATCCTGGCACCCCAGCACTGAGAATGGGGCAGATGCACCAGTGTCTTTAGCAGCTTGCCAGCACTCTATGCCTGCAGCCAGCCAGGGGAATGCCAAAGTGGGCAATGCTTCCCTTTGTCTCTGACGGAATGGTCAAACAGCTGCAAAGCAAATAGCTTCAGTGAGTTCATCTAACACAAAGCTGGGTTGTTGGGGTTTTTTTTTGGGGGGAAGGGGGGAGCTGAGAGGGACAGAGTGAATTTTTTCTGAACCAGCTGATCTTGCAGGCATAGAACTACTGATCCAAGGAAGGAACAAAAACACACAGTGAGAAAAAATAAGAAGACTCACTAAACTGAGCATAGGAAACTGTGCTTTAATGCTTCATTCTCATTACTCTCTAATCCCTGCCTTTCACTTCTCCTCCTGTCATTTTTTTCAGGGATAGACGAAGTTTTGCCAGCACCAAGTAATCCCTGTCCTTGTAGTGCAGACCCAAGGAGAAGCCAGACTTCTCTAGACTCCCTGCAAAACTCCAGAAGTGATATCTCTCAGCTTCTTACTTCCCTTCGTATTCCTCTTGCTTTCCCTATTTCTCCTTCCCTTTCTGAGTCTCCCATTGCTGTCCTGAAGCCAGTAACAAGTCACCCGAGGTAATACAATTCTCATTCACACTGTCAGCTAGGATAGGGTAGACAGACTGTATCTATTTCATGAGGGAAACAGGAGAAAAGCAAGAAGCAACATCTCATAACTAACAACCCTCATATTCATCTAGCTACGAGAGTAACTCAAGCAACAGGAGTAAATCACCTAGGACATTAGAGTGACAGTCTGTAGTAGAGAAAAAGCTCCAGTGAGCTCAAATCAGCTTGCTGGGGCAGTGACATGTTATTTATTATACAACTACATTACTCCTTATAAATCTACACTTAAGCAACAAGGCAGCTCTCAGCTCTCAATCAAAGACTCCTTTTCCATCCTTTATGGTGTATGTGAAAGCCAAAACAGGACTTACTACATTTATAATTTTCAGATGAAGACACAATTAAAATTTATCTGATGTTTTGAGTTACTTCACAAACATGTCAGCACACTTCCAGGTATGAGTAGTTCTCACTATCTCCATCCTGCTAGAAGGACAGAGCATTGCTCACCCTTAAATCAGGCAGCGATTTACATCAGGCTTGGTGCAGCCAAATGACTGAACGAAGACAAACTCTGCATTATGTCTGCCAGCCTGTAGTTACGTGACTGCAGACAAGGAGAGGCAGATGATAACTTATCCACTTGCAAAGTTGCTGCAAGCAATTAAAAATGGATTATGTGCAAGAAAGGCTCAAACGTTTACATGAAGAACAGGTTCTCCAGATGCAGTAAGTCAAGATGCTCAGAATATCATCACACTACAGGCTAAAGGCTGTGAAGAGATCAGGTTGCCTTATGGACACGAGTGCTGCAAGAGTTGTGTTCACGTGGACTTGAGGAGAGAAGCAGGGAAATAAATATTAACCTGATCAAAACACAGAAGAAACTTGACAATGATAGGACCTGAAAAAAAACCACCCGCACAGGCTGAGTCTGGCAGTAACAAAAGGAGCCTACGTGCAGCAAATCCCTGCCTGAGAAACGTGGGAGATGTGTTCGACTACCTCCTTGCTAAATTAGGTGTCTTGCTCACCTCCTTTTCTTTTCAGGATACACTTTTCCCTCTCTATTTATTTATTTATTTAAATACCTGCAGGTTCAAAAGACATGAGGTGTTCTGTCCTTTTTACAATGTCAGCAGTTATTACCCCAGCTTCTGGATAAATGTATTTTTGTTACAGCTCCTACAAAAAGACAGCCTTCTTTTTTTTTTTTTTTTTTCCCTTTAACTTTTGGCCGATGGCTACATACTTTTAACTCCACTCTAAGCGAGCAGGCAAGATCCTACATCCGCAAACAGCCAGTTGTAACATGCTCACCAGATTAATATTTTTTATAGCTTCCAAAGTAACCATTCAGCAGAAGAGATCAGACAGGTATAGCAAAATGTCTTTCAATAAAAGCATATTTACAAGCATAGCCCTCAAGGCCTGAGGCACCATTTGTAGCTCACCTTAAAAAAAAAAGAGGAGGATCTTTGTCATCTGAAGGATGTCTGGAGAGTGTTCACACTTCATCAAAGTACCACAAGCTACCTGGCAATAAATGGAATTTTCAGGCTCTATGACTTAAAGAAAAGGCAAACAATAGAGCCCAGTGCTGAACCTTCCTTTTCGACCATCCCAAACCTGCACTGCTCTTCTGAATCCACTGCCATCCAAAACAACCTCAGAGTGCAGAGCTCAAAACCAGTTCTGCAGACTAGCAAACAAACAGCAGATTTATCTCCAGGGATAAATTCAGTCCTATCCTAGTGCAGACAGAGGGGGAGGAGGGATGTGTGGCATCACAGAAGGATTTTAGGTTTTCCAGACTGTCAGGTGACAAAGACATTCATCAACTATTCACTTAGACACTCATGGAAGGATAAATTCTTAGCTTGGTGTTGGAATATTCTTAATTAACTCAAGGAATGAAGTCATTCAGAATGAATGTCACAGAACAACATCATTTAAGAACTGAAAGAACTGAGCAACTGCAATGTGTACAGACTCTGCAGCACTACTACTGAGTGCTGGCAACCTGCAGGAGCTCCACATGGGCACTTCTCCATCTCCCACCTGACAACTCTTACAAAATAAGAAAGCAGGAGATAAACTGAGAATAACTGCAAGTCAAGAGACAAACACTACCAAGCAGAGCCATAGCTGCAAATGCTATTCAGTTTCCACTTCTACTTCCTCCTAGGCTTGTAAATTACCTTGCTACATAAGATGCACACAAGGTATAGGCAGGTATATTCCAACTGGAAGCATTATAAACCAACCTTATTTCATATGCATTTATTAAAGCGTGCTTCCCAATTTTGTAATATAGTATATTGGGGGAAAAAAATTATATATATACACAGAGTTTTCCTAATTATAATAATTAGCAGCTACAGTCGCAACTTCAAAAGACAGCTGAAGAGTTAAGAGACTTCTACAGCTTCCCTTGTTTTGCCAGTGCACGTTGTGGAGGGATGTGGTGAAAAGTGCATCACTGGGATGGCCTGGAACTAGACATCACCAACCCCTGATGCATCCTGCCTTTGCAAAACAAGCAGAGCAGATCAGTGGTGGGATTTGGCTGAGAGCAGACTCACACAATTGTACTGACACTGCAGTCTCCATCTCTGCATGAAGAGCCGTGGCTCAGGAATGAACCAGCAGCTTAAATCTGGTTTAGCAGAGAGAAAAATCCAGCTGTGCCCTTGCCAAATTTAGAAATTGATGATGTTGACACTTTTGCTTTTACTCGGGATATGTTCACAAGTTCTTTAATGCACCCCCGTGGTTGTTCCTGCTCGCATGACTTCTAAGGAAACCCCAAATTCTTGTGCAACAAAGTTAAACTGGGGAATGCCACTGTTTCCTAGCAAAAATGGCTATGGAGTAGCAAAAGGTTTTAATAAACTGAAGTTTTATTCATTACTGAGCTGTATTTTACTCTTCATTTGCTCTGAAACAGAGCAGCTCAGCAAAACTCAGTTTGCTGCTACAAGTACCCTCTACACAAACTTCTGTGTTGAAGCAGATGGAGTTCCCTCCTGCTCTCCAAGCTAGAAGCTAAAGAAAGCTGCAGATAGTAGCAAACCCTGCATGAATCAGACTACAAGTGTCTGCCTTCTAAGGCAAGAAATAGCACTATTTCAATCAGTTCTGCAGTCTCCCCAAAAATGAGGTATCATTGATATTATTTTTTCTGAAGTACATTTGGCTTTGCTCACCCTTGAAGTACTGGTAGCAGGATTACACATTATAGAGAATGTAACACTCCTACTAGCACTTTATTTATAAAGTCTTTTTTCACAGGGAAGAGCTGTGAAGCAGCAACATTTACAAGTGACATGAGATTAGAGGAGATCGAAGACAATTAGGTAACCTGAGGAAAACCATAAAGCAAGGCAAATCAGCTAATGCTGATAAATACAAACCTAGATGAACTACTCCTCTCAAAGTGAGCCACGGTGCAGGGCAGTGACCTGATCTTCTTCAAACTGAACAATTCCATGACTCTACATGATGTCAAACAGTGCGAGGTAGATGGTAAAGGCACTAACTACAGTCAGATACACCCGGGTTGAAATGTCTGGCCAGGCATGAAGACTTTTTGCAGAAGGAAAAGCAAGTCAGGTCAGTGGCACACTAAACAACATCAACAATTTTAACCACGGGCCGAAAGAGATGCCCACAGTGCAAAATGTAGGCAGCTCAGTACACAGCAACAAGGAAATTCAGGGGGATAGAAAACTAGATAGTGAAGGGATGAAGATTTAAGTGTGGAAATGGTCAAGAAGGGAAACAAATATTGAGTGACAGTAAAGGGTTCAGGTTTTTTTTCCCTGATGCTCAGTCGAAATAAGAACTCTCAGATGGGCATTCACAGGCTTCCTGTTGTGTGGAAGTACCGCATCTAAATGCAGCACTCAACCGTGATGCCAAGATGTGATTTTCTTCACTCCACGAAAAACATTTCTTCCTGCAACATCTGCTACAGGTATGCAATTTTGTCATGAGATGGCAATATTTTGCATCAAGCTTTACCAGTTGGAGATGCAATTTGAGACAGCTTTCCTGCCTCACTCTCTGAGACAGAAAATACGACTCCTATGTATCTTAAAAGCTCAAATCCAGTGTTTCAAAGGAATCTCAAATACTGCTTGCAACATCATTCCTGTTTCTAGCTTTAATTCCCTGCTTTATATTCTAGTCTAACTGTAATTTCTGAGGAGGCAAAAATCAAGCACACCAAAACCAGAAACAGGCACTAGAGCTTCAAGTGTTGTCAGGAGTAGATTGCATCAAATCTACCTAATTTTATTCCATGACAAGAGCACTAGAATAAATCAATTTTGAACATAAAGCTTTTGACACTGCCACAGGCCCTTCTGACAAGCAGCCCAGTTAGCGTGGGTGAAAACAGCACAGGGGAGAAGAGGCAACCTCTGACACTCCTTAGAGGTTGCACCCAGACCAGTAGGCACTGGTTGCCTTGCATCCAAAGGAGGCTTGAAGTGGGGCAGTGTCACAGATACTGCTCTGACATGGCTAGCTGGAACAGCAGGTGACAGCCAGCATCACTGCCAGCATTCTGGAGATGATGGCTAGGGGCAAAGATGGAAACACACAGACACACTACTGAGTAGTGGGGCCAGCACTGGAGAGCATGAACTGCAGGACAGTATCTAAAAACAAACACCAAGCTCAAAAGCAGCTGATCCCAACTCAAACTGAATGTTGGTGCTTCTCTGTCCATCCCAGTAACACCAGTGACATCTTGTTACCTTCACACACACACAATTCCGGTTTGCCTATGTTAAAGTTCACCCAGGCTACAAAGATGATTCAAGTCCTCCAAACTGAAAGAGGAAGAAATGAGTACAGAAGACAACTAGCAAAGCCACACCCTTGCGGAAAACAACATGCAGTTGGGATACCTGCAATCAAAGCACTTTCTTGTGACAAAGGAGAAAGAGGAAAAAGGAAAAAAAAACAAACTCAAATGTGACTCCTGCTGATTGTCTTCCATTCCCCACTGAACTGAAATGCACAACCTTCCCAGTCTCCTTAGCTGAAGAAGGACATCCAGCTGTGTGCACCAAGTTCAGGTTGGATCAATTAAAAGGTCAGAAGGGAGAGACCAAAGCTACACAAATTTTCTGTAGGAGCTGCCCGTGTTTGGTTACAAAACAGACTACAGGGAAAAGCAACAACAGCTGAAACACTGAAGTGATTGCAGGAAAGACCAAACAATAATCAATGGCAGTATTCAAAAGATACCTCTTGTCGGCTATCAGACAACATCAGTATCATTAATTATTTAAGTGGAACTGTCTCTTCTGAACAGGGGTTCTCTGACTCTTTCTAAATTCCAGCAAACTAGGTTTTTTTAGACTTTTTCATAACTACAGGCAACAGGAGGGAAAAAAATTGCTCACAGTTAGGATTTAGCTGCGCCTGACAATTAGTACTGATAGATTGAAACAAGAAACTCTGCCACCAGGAAAGGTACAAACTGAATCAGTTCTTTCCACTGGGCTGTAACACAAAGCTCAAAATGAGGGATTAAAAACACAGCCATCAAAAGCAAATCGTCTCAATAGCACAAAGTAGTTGGAAAAATTATGTGATTTTAAGTCTTAAAAGAATGCAGCAATTAATTATTGGTTGAGGGGATTTCCACATTCAAACCAGAGAGAGCCTGCTCTTGCTTGCTCTGTGCAAGCCCAGGAAACGCCAACATCGCAGCTCAGGAAATAGACTCAGGCATGACAGCAGCAGAAAAGAATGCACTTCCAGGACTTGCAAGATTGCTATTTCATCTAACACTTAAAACAATTATTGGAGTTAGAGGCACATCTTTCTGTTTTTGGAATGCCTTACCTAAGCTTCATAAAAATATATTCAATTCCAGGTATTAAACTGAGCTTTCTGGGTGCTGCAGGGTGAGGAAGAGGAAGCAGCTGCGTACCAGGCCAAGAAAACATCTTAAGGCAACCAATACCCCAACACCCTGCAACAGAGTAATGAACCCAGTACTATCCCAAAGGGAGGACTCAACAAGCAACACCCACATTGCTGCACCACAGGAATTGAAAATATTTGTTCTATCTATGTATGCTATCTGTAAATGAAACATTTTGGGAAGTGCTTTAAGCCAGTTCCTAGCTATCTTCTCAATATCCCAGCCAGCAGGATCAGTCACAGATGCTAACAGGATATGAACCCACCTAATGGCATTGTGTGCCTTTCTGTTTGAGGGATTACTGTTTTAAACACTGTGAAATGGAGCTGCTCAGCAAACACACAGAGGAGGTTGTACAGAGGGTTTAGCCTCGACTACTTCTTTTACAGCTCACCTCGCAGACTCAGTTCAGCTCTTATATCACCAGACAGGTAAAGCTGTAAATGCCAGAGCAAATGGGAACATGCCCAGCAAAGGAGGGGCACAAATAGGCTCCAACTTCTGCCTGACACTTCTCATGTTTAGAGAAAGTGTCCAACATTCCACTTATTTTGTCAATCAAGAGCACAATGCAGGCAATGAAAAATGCCTGCATGACATCAACCGCACAGAATTATTTCTTTAAATGAATGTTCTGAAGAAGCTGCTTTCTCACCATGGCAAATACCCTGTGGAACTTGTTTCTCTGCAGTAATGCCGCTGGTTAACTCTGTGTCACTCTCAACACATCTTCTGATGGATGCTGTTACAATCTTTTTTGATATGTTTTAATAAAACGAGGCTTCAGCGAGGCTGTGAACACAGACTGCAGCTCAACATGCCTCAACATAGCAGGGCAAACCCACTCACATGCTGCCTTGTCCCATTTTCATCCAGTTCAATAGTGGTGCTGCTGCTTGTCAGCATCCCCTCATTGCACAGGAATGATATGCCCAACTTTTTTGTCAGATACACTGAATGAGCCAGATATGGTCCCCTTCAAAGGCAGCGTTTACTTGCACCTGAACTGATGGACAACAAGCCTGTGAGAGAGCCTCTGTCCTCAGACTAAAAGAGGCACACAGGGATCAGAGCAACATTGGCATCCAATGCCATCAAAGCTCATCTTGTTCCATCCCCCAGCAGTCAGCAGGGATCCTTCTTAAAAATGGGCACTACACTTCCCTTCTTCCAGTCTTCAGGAACTTCACCTGACGGCCAGGACTCTCCAAATATCAAGGAGTGGTGTGCCAACTCCATCAGCCAATTCCTTCAGGACTCTAGGATGCATTTCATCAGGTTCCATAGATTTATGCATGTTGAGGTTCTTCAGGTGGTCCTGAACTTGATCTTCCCTTACAGTGGGAGGGATTTTAACCCTCTGGTCATCACCTTGTAGTCTATCAACTCAGGAGGGATGAGGAGCAAGACTGCCAGCAAAGACTGAGGCAGAAAGGTTACTGAGCTAAGGGTCCAAATCTTCCTTTTTGACAGGCAGAAACCTTGCAAAAGAGAGACCAAGGCAATACAGTTTTGGATGAATACATGGGGGTAAAAACGAGGATGGATAAGGAGACATTTGAGAAAACATCAAATAGGTGATGAAAAATTTATCTCTGTAACTACACATCAGTAAATTTTTCAGTGTAAGGAACATCTTGGAAAAGCTCTTGGAAGAGTTTTCAGTCACTGAGTGTATCACTTGACAAGAGGCTCATCGGTGCTATTGCCAGCACTGCTGTGACTGCAGTTAGGGTCCCTGGAGTGGGTTCCTATCACGCTGCTAACACCAGATTTAATTTCTCATATTTATACAAACAAAACCATATCTACCAAATAAGGTCCTATTACTTCCATCACACAGTTAACCCAGCAGCTAGCAGCTCTCTCCTCTGAGATGTTTTGAGTCAGTACTCTTTTGATTCACATCCTGCTGGCATCTTTGCAACTGGAAAACATTCAGGTCAAATCAAGGTGATAGGTTTGCTTTCCTTCTGTGGTAGGGCCACTTCAACTAGGGCTCCTGAATAAAATATACACAAATATCTTCATGCAGTAGCAGAACTTTATTAATAATCAAAGCAATTTCTACATTTAGCATCTACCCATAGCACTGAGATGAAACCATGTACATCTGGACATCCACAAGCGTTTTGGAATCACACCATCCAGGTTCCAGCACATTTTAAGGTATAAATTGGCATTTGAAAACAATTAGTTCAAGCCACTGCATCTCTCTTTCATAGTTCTAGGTTAAGACTTCCCATTTTGGTTTGAGTTCACTTGGGATTGCACAGTCTCTCTGAGACTGTTTACAAAGGCCTGCAGTGATAGGGCAAGGGGCAATGGTTACAAATGAGAGGAGAGCAGATTTAGGTTGGATGTTAAGAACAAGTTCCTTACCATAAGGGTTGTGGAACACTGGAACAAGTTTGCCTAGGGAAGTAATTGAGATCCCATCCCCAGTGAGGCTCGACAAGGCCCTGGGCAGCCTGATCTAGTTGAATGCCCCTGCCTGCTGGGGTTGGATTGGATGACCTTTGGAGGTCCCTTCCAACCCAAATCATTCTATGAAACCTGCCACGCCAAATGGCAACTGACTTGAGGGAGATGCTGAATGTGCCTGCACAGGGAAATCACCAACCTACAAATCTACCCAAAAATGCTACTCTGCAGGAAGCCTGAGAGCTACACATTCTTGCATTTAGATGAAGAAAGGACCTTGGCTATGGCCCCAGGCACAGTCAATGTGTCTCCTAATATGTGTTTCAAGGCAGAAAAGGCAAAAGGCAAATAAAGTTGGGCATTAAGTGTAAGGTCCTGCACCTGGGTAGGCACAATCCCAAGCACAAATACAGGCTGGGTGGTGAATGGCTGGAGAGCAGCCCTGAGGAAAGGGACCTTGGAGTCTGTGTTGATGAAAAACTCAACATGAGCCTGCAGTGTGCACATGCAGCTCAGACAGCCAACCGAGTCCTGGGCTGCAGCAAGAGCAGCGTGGCC
>VWZE01015201.1:35133-63815 GCA_013396675.1 Eubucco bourcierii
GGCAGGTTGGAGGAGGCCTTGAGTGAGCTGTACTAGTGGGAGGTGTCCCTGCCTATGGCAGGGGATTGGAAGTAGATGATCCTTGAGGTCCCTTCCAACCTTACCATTCTATGATTCTATGATTCTATTAGCATCACATCATTCAGTGTTACCAGGTCCACTTCAAAGTGGACAAGTTTCATGACACTCCCCACTAGCTGTATCTGCAATGAAAAGCCAAGAGGAAAGTTAAAAGGATACAAAACCAAAAAGGTGCAGTTTGTGTTTGCACACCACTGAACTCACAAGTTTTACATCTTTAACACACTATGTCTTGAGACAACATCATACCAAACATCATACCAAACTGGATTACAGAACAGTACAATCACAGAATTAACCAGGTTGGAAAGGACTTTCAAAATCATGTGCAACCTATCACCCAACACCATCTAATCAATTAAACCATGGCACCTTTTTAAAAACATTTCCAGGGACAGCGACTCCACCACCTCCCCGAGAAGCCCATTCCAACAGCAAGTCACTCTTTCTGCAAAGACTGTCTGTAACATCCAGCCCTGGTGCAGCTTAAGACTGTGTCCCCTTGTTCTGTCACTGGCACCAGGCTCAGCTGAGTTATGGGAGCTGAATGGTAAAGCAGATAAAAAGTCCCAACTTACATTACCTTTAAAGAAGCTGCATCGTATGATGGAAGAAATATCTTGAATACTGAATATTAGCTGTTTCCCAGGGGTTTCTTTTGCCATAGTTTGTAAAGAAAAGCCTTTTAAATACAAGTGCTAGATACTTACAACAAAGGATGCTGAAGAACAGTAGTTATTCAGCTGCTGTCTGGAATCAAACCTTGATTCCGAAATACAGGCCAAACAAGCTCAGGAGTTTTAAATTTCAACAGATTATTCTCTTCCATAAGGATTCTTGAACCTTAGCTAAAGAAATCATAAACCCTGCTGACAAGTGTAAATATAAAGGAGAGCAATGGGGTGGGAGGGAGTGGGATACAATAAAAGCTGTAACAATTAAGAAAGTTAAGAAGATGGTTTAGTTATCACAAGCACATCTTTGCTCTCCTTCTGGCTGAGGTTGTTATCAATTGCCAGAGCAGATGCTCGGTAGTTGTTAATTAGTTAATGAGTGTTAGTAGAATGACACCGTAGAGGTTTCACAGGATTTATTCATGGTGGGGGAGAAGGACATACCACACTTGAATTTTTACAATTAGAAGGCATTTTTGCACCCAAGATGAACATCTCTAGCCTGGCTATAACTCGGTGCAACATGCAAATCATATTTTTAAGACAGAAGACTAAAGCTAAGGCAGCCCCCAGGAGATCTTGGGGAAGGAGGGAAAGAGCAGAAAGGGAGTTGATATAGCAGAACTTTGCCCCTCTGAAAGCTTGGAGGGGAGACAGACATGTCAAGTATCTCGAAAGAGAAGCCCAAGCAGGCAGGCGGCTGCATGCCAGGCAGACAACAGCAACAGGCTTCACCCACTGGCTGCCTATGCAGTGAACCTGGGAGAGAGTTCACTTAGGGCCACACCAAACCAATTGTCAAATGATGATGCTCCAAAAGAAACATCAAATACTGCATAGGGCACCTGTTTTGTGTGAGACCACCTTGACTTTGTAAGAAAAATAATTCTACACATGAGAGAAGGCATTTGGTGGTTGGTCAGTCAGGTGAAGTACTCCTGAGCTGCTTTCCTGATGGCATGGCCACTGAAGCAGGCCTGCTGTGAGATGTCATACAGGGACTTTCTAAAGTGTGATCAATCCCAGTTTCCAGCCACAAGGAGATGATGATGTTTACACCTCAAAATGCAAAGTGCCTGCATAGTGAGATGCTTTGTTTTCACAATACTCACTCATAGCAGGCAAGTTGAGAACAATCAATTCTGAAAGCCACGATTCAGTAAACACCAGAAAACAGCCCCAACAAACAGCAAGGAGCTGAGGACTCACAGGTGCTCCTTCTTCAGAGCAACCAAAGCAGCAGCTTAAAAACAACCTGCCAAGAGGCTGCAGAAAGGCTTCCTTGGCTGGAAGTGCAGGAATTTTGCTATTTGTACTGATACTCCCTGACATTAACTAAGGCTACCAACTTGGTCTTGGTCCACCAACTTTTCTGATCTGCCCAGATGTGGACATAGGATTGGGTAACTAATAATAAACAAGCTCTTCAGCAGATGGCCTTAAGGAAGCTGCCATGTATTGAAAACATCACAGAGTTTGTGATGCTGTGCAGAAAACATTATTTGCAACTTTCTGTAGAAAAAAATAAAAATAAAAAATTAACCTGGAACAAAACTACAGCAAATTACTTCTATTTCTGTCCTGTTGTAATATGATGCTTTGAGATAAAGCAAACATTGAGGAAAACGTTGAGGAAAATGTCAATAACTGGAATTATTTGTATCAAAACAACCTAAATAATTGTATCTTCCCTGTCTCTTGCAAATTTCGGTCCTTCTGAAATACATCATAAATCAATTTCCCAGCAACACAAGGCAACTTGATTGTACAATATAAACTCACAGAACCAGCCACATCATTCAAATAAGGCAAATCTTTCCACCTCTGATGAACTATACCCTTCCTACAAGCAGGCACATCGTGATTTAAGGGCTCTTTTTACATCTGTCACAGTAAGATATGTAAAATACTCAGTCCTTATGAATACCAATAAATACATTAGGTTTAAAAAAAGTATTCTCTTCCTATACTGTGAGAGTAAATTTTCAGCCTTCACTCAGGCACGAGCAACTGGCTGCAGGACCATGGGATTCCTACTCCCTCCTAAGCACTCAGGGTGGGCAAAAAGAACTCAGGAGCTTCTCAGACAAGTCTATGTTCAGTCTGCCTCGCCAGTTCAGCAGATTTGCAGTTACTGAGTGTCTTTGGAGTGGGGTTTTTCGTTGACAAGTTTTATTTTTCATTTCAATGTCAGTACATGACTCTGTAACTTTATTCTGTGTTGCTTAAAAATAACTTCTGTGTTCCACAACAACATTAAAAGACTTTCTCAGCACTGGAAAACTGATTACATCAGCCTGAACTAAAAAGCATCCCACAATAAGCAGTGTTCTCTACCAGTACTTCAGATCTTTCTTAAGAAATCTCAACTCTTTGAACCACAGCAAGTGAGTTTTTGGTTTTTTGGTTTTTTTTTAAAGAGTCAGTCTGTCTATTCTGTGCTGAATTCTTCACCCTGGAGAAGAGAAGGCTTTGAGGAGACCTGATAGTAGCCTTCCAGCATCTGAAGGGGGCCTACAGGAAGGCTGGGGAGGGACTATTGACAAGGTCTTGCAATGACAGGACAAGGGGCAATGGGCTTAAACTGGCGGAGGGGAGATTTAGACTGGATGTTAGGAGGAAGTTCTTTCCAGTGAGGGTGGTGAGACACTGGCACAGGTTGCCCAGGGAGGTTGTGGCTGCTCCCTCCCTGGAGGTGTTCAAGGGCAGGTTGGAGGAGGCCTTGAGTAACCTGTGCTTGCGGGAGGTGTCCCTGCCTATGGCAGGGGGTTGGAACTAGATGATCTTTGAGGTCCCTTCCAACCTTACCATTCTATGATTCTATGAATTCTACACAAGGATTTTTAAAAACACCTTCTGGAAAAATGAATGTCTTTAATTACAGTGAGGTCTCACCAATCTCAGTGCACACTGTTGCTGTGATCTACGCTAAGGAACAATGGCAAAGCTGAGAAAACTTGGCAGTTTATTTTAGTCCAAGCAGCACAGAGCAGATGGACACATCTCACAGAGCCATGAGCCAGTCTGAAACGTCTGGGTTCAGGGTTTTTCTTCACCTTTTGTTTGAAATCTAAACACGCTCTCAGAAACAGGTGATCCATTGTATCTGTCATCTCACATGCCAATATTCTCTATTTCAGCTAAAATATGGCCCTGGTTATTTTCATCACATTTGTTATGAGGACAAACCTTAAAATGAAGGCTCCAGAGGAGCACCAGATGGCAGATTCTGCTGGTGTCCCTTTGATTAAAGCTGAATCAAACCATAGAGACCAACAACTCAGTTTTACTACTGGGTCACAAGAACCCTGAACAAAGGGCCATACTGCAAAAAGTCCTCTTCATTTCTGCTTCTCCACTCGTTTCATCTACCTCCTTGTGTTTTGCCTTTATGTTTGTAGGCTGTGGAGCATGCATTTCCCTCTACTCCACAGAAGGGCACATCCACTTGGAGATCAGGCACTACCATAGTACAAATGCTATCTCCTTTCATGCTTCATACTGTTGTCATCTTAAAAAAACCCCAAAATCTGGCAATTTCAGTTTTAAATAAAAGCAAGATGAAAGTATCAGCTCAAGGGGAGCTGGAGAAGGACTTTCTACAAAAGCATGGAGTGACAGGATAAGAGGTGATAGCTTCAAACTGGAAGAAGCTGGATTTAGAGGAGACATGAGGAAGAAATTCTTCCCCACAGGAGTGGTGAGGCACTGGAACAGGTTGCTCAGAGTGTTCATGTGGCCTAGACTTCTAGGGCCAGGTTGGATGGGGCCTTGAACAACCTGGTCTAGTGGAAGGTGTCCCCACCCATGGCAGGGGAGTTGGAACTAGATGACCTTGGAGGTCTCTTCCAAGTCAAGCCATTCTGTGACTCTGTGAACTCTCTAAGATCTAAGGTCTCCTCATTTACCTTTAGAAACCATGCAAGTAGGAGCCTGTGCAAGAGCATCAACGGCCTGTGCCAAACATCTGCAGAGAGACATTCTCACTTGCCCAAAGCCTCTGAAATCCACCACATTACATGCAACCTCTTGGTTTTATTGTTGTGGAAGATATGAAACACCTCATTTTCACACATATCACACTGACAAGGCAGTTCTCTCTCTGAAATTGTTTCAGAGATCAGGGAATTTTTCTCTGCTTTTACTGGAATACAAGCAGGAAAGAGCACATTTTTGGACTGAGATTTCATTCAGGAGTACTAAGGATGCACTGCCTGACACTGAAAGAAGGGGACAGAAAGCCACAGCAAACTGGGAAGTCTGCTGCTCACATCCTACCTTAAGCAGAGATGGCACAAACAAAATAATTTAAAGCAAATGAAGATAGTGATGAGGCACTTTGTTTGCACAAGTGCAGTGCAAAGGTTTTTGGGTATATCTGTAACAAAGGCTAGAAGTACAGCAGAGGTGACAGCCCGAGGCCTCTCACACCATGTGCATGCCATCACCACTTTTGGTGCACAGAGGTAGAGAGGAAAAGTTTCATGGCACCCACACAAGCCAACAGAAATGGAGATTTTATTTTTTTTTTCCTGACACTTCTTTCCTGTTCCCTGTCGTTCACCCACAGTTCCCTACAGTTGAACTCACTGAGAGAGGGCAATGCCTGGCACCACATGCTCTAGCTCCTCCTTTTCCTCACTTGATGCCCAGAGCTCTGAACCTGACCCTGCCTGGCACTAGAAAAACTGCTCCCACCTTCTTGCCTCCACAGCTCCTCCATCTCCTGCCAGGACATTCTCCTTCTTGCTCCTGCTGCCTCTGGAGATGGACTCAATTATGCTGAGGAAAGTCACTGTCCAAGCTGTGCAGAACCACTCCTGCTACTCTCTGTCCTACTGCCAGCCAGCACAAGCACTCTCCAGGAGAGAATCCAGCCAGAGTTCTCCCACTGCTGCTCTGAGATGCAGAGGGACCCAGTCCCTCAACTCCTACCAACAAGTTCAGCAAACAGCACAGGCTGGCTAATTACAGCCCCTGTTCAGTACCTGTGAATCATCTGCTGTGCAGATCCAATCCCCAAAGGGTGATTTTACTCACTGCCCACAATTACCACCCCACGGCTGCATAAACAGTAAATAGATTAAAAATCCCCCTAGTGAGCTGGGATGCAGAGGGCAAGTTTCAGCTCGCACACCTTCAAAGGACTTACAACAGATCCCTTTCTTCTCTTCAATAATGAATTAATCACAATATCAGAGTATTAGATTGGCTATAAATGCTGGTTTCAGGTTCACAAAGCCCCACTATGCTTCAGTTAGATCACAAGCAAAAGGCTTCATTATTGGGGGTGGAGGGGAGAGGAAGAAGTTTTAATTTTAATTATTCCTTGAAGAATGGACCAATCACTCCCAAATAAAGCAACAAGTCAGAGTTTTATTTTCTCCACTAAAATAAAGGCATAGTGGAAATGACTTTTCAGAGCCATTAAACAGGAAGTTGTCTGGTCTTCAGTCTCTAGAGCTAGGTAAGAAATTTGCAAAATGCTACACAGATTGAAAAAAAGGGGAAAGGTCTGTAACAGATGGCTATGCTTTGGAGAAAGAGTAATCCTTTCTTCTAACAGTATCTTAAGACTGCATTAACAGGAGGGTGAAATGTATATGTGAAGAGTATGCCTAACTTTTTTGGTTTAGTTTTGCTAAGAAGACATCCTGTACAGAAATCCTGAAACAAGGGATTTTCCCTAACTTTTCCCAAAGTGACTCTGTCTTAACAGGATGAAGTGAAAAGGGCTACAAAGTTAAAGACAACACCAGAAAACCTCCACAGCTCACTTTAACTGGAGGGGAGAGCAGGTGAGGCAGGCAGCAGACTGGCTGAGCTGGTTCTAAGCTGTACTCTTCCTGCAGCAGTGCCAGACACTGCTTTTCAGGAGCAGAGGGCTGACTCATGAAGCTGATCTCAGAAAGAGGACAAGCCTGTGCTGGAGTCACCTCCATGACCCAGTGACACATGCCCTGAAAGGAGGACAAGCCTGTGCTGGAGTCACCTCCCTGGCCAGTGCCACCTGCCCACCCCACACAGAGCATGGCCAGACTGGACAGGCATGTCCCCCTGCCTGTTAGTGGCTTGGAGAGCAATTAAACCCCTACGAGATACCATCTGGAGAGCCTTCTCCTTAAGCTTTTCCTTTTCATGATGGCATTAAGAATTTCGTTATTTAAAAGCAAATTAATCTACTGTGAGACCAAAGGAGCCCATCCTCATTCCTGAAACATGATCTCCTCTGCTTGGGAAAAAAAACCAAAACCAAACAACAGCCAAACAGTGCAAAGGCACTAAGGGCTGAGAGGAAAGAGGCAACGAGTGGGAAAGGAGCAAAGGTCCAAATGATAGTGCCAGCCACAGATATTTCAACTGACAAGAAGCTGCAGTTTTCTTCTGTGCAAGCAAAAGCTCTGAGAAAGTCANAGCATCAGAGGAGCTGCCAGGCATGCCTAGAGAGCTGCCCAGCACCAGCAATCCCTGCAGCCTCATGTGGAGGCTCCTGAATCCTGAATGGTAAGACTGGAAGGGACCTCAAGCAAGGTTCTGATGCAGGACCCAAGTGCAGCTTGTGACGAGAAAGTCCACGTCCCTTGGCCTGTGCTGAGCTGCAGTCATGCATCCACTCTCTATCTCCATCAGTACTTGAACTGCTTTCTTGTCAGCATCACTTGCAGGCAAGACAAGAACAGTACAAGCAATACCTACAAGCCATGTCCAAACCTCCAGCTTTAGGTCCAGTTCTCTGCTCACTTGCACGTAAAGCCATGCTAGCTCTGCTCTCCCTGATGAGTGATGGTGGAAGCAGTTCGGTTTGCTTCTGGAGTGACAGCACATGCTACGGTCACACTGTTCTGCTGGAGAAAAAACCCCACATGAACCTAACCAAAAACATCAGGAAGTTCCAGACTTTTGACCTGCACCACCCTGAGTTACTCAGGACTTGCACATGCACTTTCTGTAGGAGGTGGCCAGATGTTCTCTCTGCAGCAGCTTCTTACCAGCTGTTCTCCACCAAATCCCAGCAACCAAAGCCACAGTTCCTCCTGCAGCAGCAAGCGCCAGGCTGAGCCCTCAAGGGACAGCAGCACAGGGTCCCAGGGCACTACCAGGGCTGTCCTGCCACAACAGACAAACCTGTGCACTGTCCATAAAAAAACTCTCTGCCCAGGACAACTGAACTGAGCTGTAAAGGGCTTAAATAGAGTGCAGCTTCCAATACAGGAGACAAAGCCAGGTTTAGCCTAGACTCGCTGATTTGACTGAAAACAATAATGTAAATCAGAGCAACACAACAGACACTACAGGGTCTGGGGTAACAGGGTCACAGGTATTTTCTTCCAGACAATCGCCACAAGTCTTGCTTGTTTTTTAGGGGCCTTTTCTATGCCATGTTACTATACCTCTGTTCTGAAAATAAATCATCCCTCGTTACACTTAAAACAGCTTAAGTCACTGGGATCTCTGAACTAGTCAAGGCTTTCTGGCACCAAATAACCAGCTACTTGCTTGCAGAGCTTGCTTCTTTCTCAGTGAAACCCGATGACATTAAGGCAGCACTGACAGAACCCCATCTTTCGGAACAACCTCTCCCCTGCTATCAACGCATTTAAATAATCACCATGAAGTGAAGCAGAAGTTCATGAAGTTCTAGTTGATGTTTTCTGGTTTGTTAACATGCCCTGTGTTCCACGGAGGCTCAAGACATGCAGAGCTGCTACACTAAACACTTGGCACAGCTTACTAATAAAGATGACCATCGTTTTTACATAGCGCACTCAGTGTCTAAACCACCCCAACACGCACAGGAATGCTACTTTGTCAGTACTATGAAACTATGTATCTATCAGGCTCATCCTTCACACTGCATGAACCAATTCACCTGGCCATTACAAAGGGATCATGCACTACTATGCAAAAGCAGACACCAAAAGGTGCATTACTGTCAACGTTTTAAGGGAAAACAGAACAAATTCTCCCTTCTTACAGCGCACTGCTTTGTCAGGAAAGTTGCTCCAACTGTGCTTTGTGGCTGAACTTTTATCATTATTACTGCTATTTATCCTTTATGTCTAACAAGATGAAAGGAGAAAAGCCATCCTTTTTACTGGAAAAGCTCCATCAGCTGTTCCACCTTAATTAAAAATATTAATAGCAACTCATTTCATCCAAGCCATTTAAACAACCAGAGAAAGTCAATGCAGTCTGTTTGTTCAGGGACAGGATGCACTCATTTGGGTGCAACACTGCAATATTTAATGAGAGGATACAGCATGTCAGTGCTAGCAATAACTTTTTGTCCCCAAAACACACTTTTAATGAGATGGACATGACCAAATGAGTGCAGCTCCACAAATCAAGTACATGTAGTATGATCCCAGATTTTTATCTCAGTGGAAATATTATTTGGTGTTTACCTCAGAAACATAGTTACTAATTAAAAGGAGGTTGTCATCCTTGTCTTCTAATCTCTGAACTCTAAGTTACCGAAATACAAAAAGACTAGAAAAAAGAAGACAGCGAATGAAACATTGCTGCTGCAAGTCCAGCCACACCTCCTCCTTCAAACAGCCAGAGCTCCAAGCCATGACTAATGTCAAATTAACACGGAGCAGAAGGTTATTAAAAAGAAACAGTACAAAGGTCTCGGGGCCAAGCACCAGTGCTTCAGAAACACCCAGTTCTTCTTTAGTGGGACATGAATGTGTTCTGCAGCATGAGCTGGGAGTGGGAAAGGACCAGACATCCAAAGCTATGTGTCTGTGTGGCATTTAGCATTTCTACCTGCTACACAACTCACGATCACAGAAATCACTTATTTGCTGAAGCAGCCCGGACACAGTGTCAGATCAGCTTTATTCTCCCCAGATTCTCTGCTCCAGCTCGCACATGCGGGCTGTGGTTAGCGATTCGCACCCCGCACTCCCGATGAGGCCACTGCAGAGAGCCCCGGGCACCGGCAGCCTATGCTGCACCCACTGCACAGGCAACAGCCAGCGGCTGGCACCGGGCGCGCTGCCACACCGCCCACCCAAGGCTCCGAGCCCTGCGTGTGCTGCTTCTCCCCGCCTCGTTCTCTGGGGTTTGCTCACAGAGGGGGAATCCTGCACAAAGTTACCGGCTTCGGGAACTGCACGGCCAGCGCATCCCCTGACTTTTCCCGGGACCTAACGATGCACAGCCCCAGCCTGGCGGTCACACAGAGGTTACAGCCCCTCGCACCGAAACTGCCTTCAGCTGAGCACATGGCGATGGGAACTGCCCCGGAACCGTGACACCGGGCAGCCCGGTACGGACACGGGGTCTTTGAGGAAAGCACGCTGCCGGGCGGTCCCGCCGGGGTAGGGTAGGGCAGGGCAGGGCAAGGTAAGGCAAGGCAAGGCAAGCCGCAGCCCCGGTACCCGGCACCGGGCTGCACCACGCGCGGCCCAGCCAGACGATGCGCCCGCTGTTGCGGGGTCCGGCGACCTTCTCGGCTCGGTCGTGTCCCCGGTGCTGCGAGGCCCGGGGGTCTCCTGGGCCCAGCGGTGTCCCCGGTGTTGCGGGGCCCGGGGGTCCTGTCCGATGGCAACATAGGCTAGGACCGCCCCACCGACATCCGCAATCCCCAAAAGTTTCCACCATACCCCACCTTCGCCCCACAGCCCCTGTTGTGCGGCGTTGCGGCCGCGGTACGCCGCGGAACGGCTCCGGCGGCCCGGCCCTGACTGCTGCGCCTCAGTACAGCCCGGTACGACTCGGTACAGCTCCCAGCTCCCGCCCGCAGCGCCGTGCACCGCCGGCGCCCTCCGGCGTGACCAGGAGCTGCGCATCCGCCGCGGGCTCGCCCCGCGGCCGCGGAAGCCGGCGCGCCCGGGAGGGAGGAAGAAAGTGGCCGCAGCGGGCTGAAGGCACCGGGCCCAGACTCGGCGACCCCGACCCGCGGCTGTCTCGGGGCCGACCACGACCCCCGCTGTAGACTCCCGAAACCGAATAGCACGCACCTGCCCCATCGGCGCCCGCCTGTTCCCGGGATCCCGCGCTTCGCCCGCTCCGGTGCTCGGTACGGAGCCCGGGGCAGCAGCACCTCCGCCCGCAGGGCCCGGGTAGCGCGACCAGGCACCGGACGGCCGCGCGGACGCAGAGGGCACGCTGCGCTCCACCAGCGGGAAGGCAGCCAGCAGCGGCGCGGGCAGTATGCAGGTCCGCCTGACGCGGCAGCTCCTCAGCTCCGCCGCCCCGGGCCCCCAGCGGGTTCGCCACTTCACCTCCCACCTCCCCCCAGCCCTAGTCCTGGCCGGCCAACAGCTCCCCCAGTTCCTCAGTCCACTCACCACGCTGAGGGATGAGGAGAAGGAGAAGGAGAAGAAGGAGGAGAAGGAGGAGGAGGAGGGCGGCGGGGCCGGCCCCGCTGAGCGCGCCGGCGGGCCGCGGCGGGCCCTAGCCCGGGGTCTCCATGGTGGCGGTGGTGGCGCCGGCGCCGCCGAGCCCCGCCGCCCGCTCCGCCTGGCCACGCCACGCCCCGCGCAACGGCGTCAGAGCAGAGCCCAGCCCTGCGCCCGCGTCGATTGGCTGGGTGTGGCACAGGGCGGCGCACTATTGGTCGCTGCCTCGTGTTAAACCCGCCAATGGCAGCAGCATTTGAGGTTGCCGTGGTTACTGATGCCGTGCGGCGGTAGGGTGGGAGTTGCTGGTGCCCCCTCGGTGCGGTTCGTGCCGCAGGCTGGGGGTCGGGCCGAGGGGACGTGGTGGCCTTGTATTGCGCCCGGAGTGGCCAGAGGCAGGGTCACCTACCCACCTTGGAGAGCCCATTGGGGCGGAAGGCTCCACTGGCTGCGCCTCGACGCCCGCCGGCCTCCTCGCGGTGAGTGTCCGTGCGCGGCGCGGGTGCGGGCGGGGCACAGGTGGCTGAAGCAACCGGTTGCAAAATGGCCGCTGCGGCGGTTCACTGGGGATGGGGGTGCGCGTCCCCTGGCCGTTGGCCAGGCTCTCTGACCAGGCTGGCTGTTGCTGAGGCTGTCCCAGCGGGCTCACCTCGGGGTACCTCCTGCCCCGATGAAGGCAGCCTCAGAAGCGGTCAAGGATGGTGCGGTAGCCGCGGCTTCATTCGGGGAAGCCCTCAGGTGATTCTCGACGGAGAGTGATATAACCCTTACATCTGCCTGGCTCCCGTGGGGGAAGCTGGGGCGTTTGTGAAGATGAGAAAAACACTTACCTCGTGTTCGTCTCGTGGAGAGTTGTAGATGGAGAAAAGCGAAGCGGAATTTTTAGAAGGTACCGTACAACGTACCAAAAGCAGTCTTGGGGCGAGTAACGTGTGTTCAGTGCTTGGTCTCTGTGAGTTACGTGACTGTCCTGAGCATATATACCCCCCGCCCCGTGATCCTCAGGGGTTTCTTCTTCCAGCCTCTCCGCATCCGTGTGGTAGGACACTTGCCCCTTCACTGACTAAAGCGATAACACTGTGAGTGGCTAAAAGAAGCGAAAACCGAATTGCCCCTGGACTAACCCCAGAAGCACGTGTGTGTCCGGTTACTCTGCTTTTGCCTTTCATCTCTTCCTGATGCTTGTCTAGGGCACTAAGAAAGAGACGGATACTCTCCTATAGCAAACTTGAGTTAGAGATGTTGTTCAGTGAGCAGCTCTTACTGGCCGTAGAGGTTATCTTATTTATCCCCTTCTGTTGCATTGATGCAACCTGTCTATGAATCCTGCTGAAAACAACCACCAAAGTGATCCCTGTATTTGTGCTGGTGTCTTTTTTTTCAGCCTAAGTTAGGTCTCTCGTTCTGTGTGCAATGGGATGCTATTTTGTTCTTGGCACAAAGACACGTGGTGGTAGAAGCTCTACTGTGGTTTAATCAGTGCTGACACTACAAGTAGAATGATTTCTTTAGCCTCTCTTCAGGAAGGAAATGCAGGTAAGAAGCAGGGGGAAGCTGAACATGAAGAGTCACCTGTAAAATCAGAGTCTCTTCTCTTAATTTCCCACTTAGATGTAATCCATTGTGCTGGAGACTACATAGGTTATTAGTATCGTTATCTGTTGTAATTTGTACGGGTTAATAGAATAGGAACTCTTATGACACACCAAATGGAGATATCAGCAGGGGTCTTGATTCCTCTCTGCCCTGCAAATCTTATGATTGGTGCTGTGTTAAGTGGATAAAAAAGCTACCAAACCAGAATGGTGGCCTCCTTCTAGGAAATAGGAGTCCTGAGGAGTAGAAACTTAAAACAGAAACTGACTAAAACAAGGAGTAACATGTGTGAAGCAAGAGAAGGAAGGGTCAAATAAGAGTAGAAAGCAAGAGAAAAGTAAAAGGTGCAATCAGAATCAGTAGATCTAGAACGAAGGGATGAGAAGGCACCTCTGAGAGTAGCAACCTTCATTAATTGCAAGGCTGCTTCTACAAAAGGTGCAGTGGGTGAATTGAATCATTCCCAACTGGTTTTTACCTGCAATTTCATAGAATCTTAGAACCATAGAATGGTTTGAGTTGGAAGGGACCTTAAAGATCATCTAGTTCTAGCCCCCATGACCATCTTGTCAGGTCTCCTGGACTTGTGCACCCTCAGGTTCATTAGATGGTCTCAAACCTGTTGTTTTTGTTTTTTTTTACAGTGGGTGAATCTTAATTTGGATATTATTCCATAATATTTGGATATTATTACACTGGCTGAGGTGCTACAGGTAACAGCTTTCAGAAAATGGAGAAGCTTGCTTACCTCCACTGGAGAATGGAACCATTTCTGGATGTTATTGTGCCTGTGGAAGGCACAGTCTACTGGCAGGATGTGAAAGGTGGTGTGATGCCATCTCCATGCCTTCCAAAGTCTCTGTGGTTCCAGGTGGATGGCTGTGACCCTCGGTGTTGTGAGGAACAGGCTGTCCCAAGCGTCCCTGCAGAACCAGGACTTGCTGTGGTCTAGAGACTGAGGATGGGGCAAGATGGGAAAGAGCAAGAAATAACGGTGAGGAGGAGAGAGCGATCCTGAGCCAGTTTGTTTTGGCACAGCAGAAGTGTAAAGAATTAAAAACATTTTGAGGACGTGTCAGATTTGCAGATGTGCTGAATGACTATGGGTGAGGAACGGCCATTTCATTCTGTCTGGTGTTAGGCACACAGCCATAGCTGTTCTCTTTACTTTGGCACTCAAAGCAGCCCATACAATATCTAATGTACTTGCTGTGTGTCACAGAACAGCAGTTTCCACCCCACCACTCTGCTGAGCCCCATGACGACTTATGGAAAGGCATTTGTCAGTGACATGGGCAGAGGAATCAGTGCACCCTCAGCAAGTTTGCAGATGACACCAAACTGTGTGGCACAGTCGACTTGCTAGAGGGCAGGGATGCCATCCAGAGGGACCTGGACAGACTGGAGAGGTGGGCCCAGGCCAGTCTCATGAGATTCAACAAGGCCAAGTGTAAGGTCCTGCATCTGGGTAGGCACAATCCCAAGCACAAATCCAGGCTGGGTGGTGAATGGCTGGAGAGCAGCTCTGAGGAAAAGGACCTTGGAGTCTGGGTTGATGAAAAGCTCAACATGAGCCTGCAGTGTGCACATGCAGCCCAGACAGCCAACCGAGTCCTAGGCTGCATCAAGAGAAGCGTGGCCAGCAGGGCAAGGGAGGTGATTCTGCCACTTTACTCTGCTCTCGTCAGACCCCACCTGGAGTACTGTGTGCAGTTCTGGAACCCTCAGCACAGGAAGGANGGGCAATGGGCTTAAACTGGCAGAGGGGAGATTTAGACTGGATGTTAGGAGGAAGTTCTTTCCAGTGAGGGTGGTGAGACACTGGCACAGGTTGCCCAGGGAGGTTGTGGCTGCTTCCTCCCTGGAGGTGTTCAAGGCCAGATTGGATGAGGCCTTGAGTAACCTGTACTAGTGGCAGGGGGGTGGAACTAGATGATCCTTGAGGTCCCTTCCAACCTTACCATTCTATGATTCTATGCCACCTTAACTTTCCAAAACAGACAGCTGGATGGTGGGATGATTCTTTTGATTTCTTATTCCAATAGCTGACAGTAACCTTTGGCAAACACCTGCTTAAACTCTTCAGGATCAATGATAGGATCAACCACAAACAAATCCCGTTTCTTTTTATTCACCTTCCTTGGGATGTGACTTGAAATTAAGATGATCTTTTTCATTCTCAACATCTCAGCACTGACTCTGTTTGCAAATATTTTAAAAATCCAATGACACATTTTCCTCATGAACCTTCTTGATTTCTTAGGAGCGTTAAATCTGATCCCTTGAAAGGACTGTGCTGGTTTCCAGCTTTGTAGACAAGCAGTTTAGTTAATGGGTATTTGCTGGTCGTTTTGCTGCTGCTGTGCTCCTTCAGTATTTCAAGTCATTAATATGTTTTTCTGCTTCGTTTAATCTATTCTGAAAGTAATCCAAATTGGAGTGTGGGTTTTTTCCTTTTTTTTGTTGTTTTGTTTTTAGTATTGCACAGATGTTCACAGCCCTTGCAGAATGCTGCCATGCCTGTCTTGGATTTTAGTGATCCCTTCTCTCTTAGCCTGGTTTCCTGGCTTTTCCCATTTTACGTAGGCATGCAGGCAACTGTGGCTAGAGAGCTGGAACTCTCAGCACAGGATGCTTGCTCCTTGGGAATGCAAGACTCTGAAGAGAAATATCTGTTATAAAACTAGTGTTGCCCTTTTTTCTTTTTTTCTTCTCTTGGAAACTATTTAGTGCTACCTGTTTTATCTGTCCTGTCTTACAGGTATTGAAATTACAAAGGTTTGGGGGGAAAAAATTAACTGGAGAAAGAAGTGATGCTGACGGCAGAGTGACTGAACAAACGAGCAGCTACTTAGCATTCACAGGGGAAATTATTTAGATGTGTGGGGTGTTTTTCCCCCTCATTTAAACCTGCAATCAGATTTCAAAAGTCACTACAAGCCATTGTGTTGATGTGACAGCAGCTCAGTCAATCACGATGCATTTGACTTGGGGTGATTTGGAAGCTGTAATTTCATCTGGTTGAAAAAGCAGTCGGAGTTCTCTTGGGTTGTTTCTTGTTGAAGCGGAGAGGTGTGACACTTAGCAGAAGGTGTATTTCTGAAGCAACAGTGGACTGATGTTTTGCTGCTTCAGCAAGGGGTTTGCCACAAAACTTTACAGAATCACAGAATTATAGAAGGGTCTGGGTTGGAAGGGACCTCTGAAGGTCATCTAGTCCAATTCCCCTGCAGTCAACAGGGACATTCTCAACTAGATCAGACTGCTTAGTGCCCTGTTGAGCCTTATTTTGGATATCTCCCGGGATGGGGCCCCAACCACTCCCCCAGGCAACCTGTTCCAGTGTTCCACTACCCTCATGGTAAAGAACCTGTTCATCTAGATTTCAGATGGTGACATTCAAATTCCTGCTCTATCATGGGTATAGATTTCTCTGGCACTATGGGAAAAAAAACACTGAGAAATACAGACTCCCCAGACAGCCTGTGGAGTCTCCTTCTCTGGAGACTTTCAAGACCCATCAGCCTGCTTTTCTGTGTGACCTGCACTAGATTATGGCCCTGCTCTTGCAGGGGAATTGGACTCAATCTCTGGAGGTCCCTTCCAACCCTTAACATCCTGTGATCCCATGAAGACTATTTGGATACTGCCAAGTTGTTTGTTTTTTCTTAATTTTATTTTCCTGTATGGCTTTGAAGCATCAGGTATGACTGTTTGATTCTGGATCCCACAAAGTGCTCAGTATGATCAGCTTCTGATTACGCATCCACTTTAATCTGGCTGAAGCCCAGCCTCAATGGAAAGGAACAATGCTACCCTGTCATGGTATCTCTCCAGCTTTCCTTCTGCCAGCAAGCATGATTGTGCAACTGTGTAGGGAGCTAGATTACAAAATTGATCTGCCTTCCCCAGAAAACTCCCCACAAGAAATGCTCTTGGATTTCAGTTGGATCCCTTTTCACATCCAGCTCACTGTTCCTGCCTGTAATGCCTGCACTTAAGCAATCTGCAGGTAGCGCAGAGGGAACCTGGGACCTCCTCTTTTGGCAACACTGTGAATTTTTTTTTTTTTTGCTCTGGCTACCTGTTCCAGCAAAACAGAGCTCTGAGCAACAGCAGCTTGCAGGGCCACATTTTCAGCTCAGTTGCTGAGTCAACTCAGGTTTAAGGAAAGTAACCTTTTCGTGTCGAAACAGAAGAACCCTGTGCAAATGTATTTATTCATCTTAGTGTGAGGCTTTGCTGTTTTGCTTGGAGGTAGCATACTGAGGTGGGAGGGCAGGAAGCAGTGTTCAGTGAAGTCTTCTGTAAGCTCTGCTGCTGAAACCAGCTGATGGAGAAACCAGGCTGTAAATTGGGGCTGCTATTGGGTATTGCTGCATCTGACAAAACTACATGGCTTGGCAGCAGCCAAATGGATGATCTAGTGAGAGGGTGTGAGGAAAAGGGATAACTGTTAAAGAAAAGGTGATTAAGCCATGATAAGCAGTCATTCTGTAGGTTTTTAGGTCCTAAGCTTGTGACTTTTTGTAGAATGAATGAACCAACCACAACAACAAAACCCAAAGCAATCCCGCTCTGGAGAATGCAGGCATTTGGATCCGCTGAAGGACAGGAGAAGGCTTGCTGAAATCCTTTGCTCTGCTAGAATTCTCAAGCTGAACAAAACACCTATCTTCTTTGTGAGCCATATTTGAGGCCTGGAAAAACTGTTGAGAAATGTACCAAGTTGTAATCTTTCTTAGGGGTGCAAAATTTCAAACTGAAATCTAGAGATCCTTAGGGATAAGGACACAGCAAAGGACATGTGCAGAGAAGATTGATTCATGTTTCTGGACTGCACATTTCCAGGGGCTGTAAATGGGAGGATTCAGACAAGCATGCTTTGTTGTTGTTTTTTTGTAGTGGGATGTCAGACATTGTGCAGTGATAGAAAGTGAAGCTGTGCCAAATGCTTCCCTGTGTGTAGCTCTGCAGGCATGGCCTATCAGAGCTGGCCAAAACTGTACAAACTCATACTGATGCTCCTGACAAAATCACCTGCAGTGGTTTCTCAATCATATAAATGATCTGTCCCTCTTGCTTGCTGTCTCCCAGGCTGCAGACAGATATTCTGAGGCTCTGTGGATGCTGCTGTCAGACAACAATCAGCTAGGCTAGCTGAAGGTATGGTGATGGTCTTTGGTGTGAGCTCATGAGGTCCTGCTGCCTCCAGTTCCTCTTTCCCTGTAACTGTTAGTCCTGTTTGCCCTCACCTGGAGTTCAGTTCATGAAGCAGCCTGTTAAACCCTTAGAGGGTTGATGCAGAACTGCTTTTAAGTATGGCCATAAATGTACACAGATCACTGCAACTGAGAAAGCTACAGCTTCCCACAGGGCAAAATGGGAGAAAGTATCACAGCTTAAGGAGAAATGTGACTTACTCAGAGGAATATGTTCTTGAGGCACTGACAGAGAAAGATTGGACCTCTATGCAGTATAAACCAGGTCAGCTGAGTTCTGCCTGAAGCTCATTAAGAAATGCTTACACAAATTGGTCTGACAGCAGAGCTGTGGGGAGCAGGCCCCCAGCAGTGGGTTAGTGACCCTTTCCATACAGGTTTGGGTTTCTTAAAGGACAAAATATCAGTAATGAAGCTAGCATGAAAATGAGGTAGGTGGAAATGGTTTAAAATACTGCACAGAAGGCAAGAGCAAAGGCAGGATCATGTGCAAAAAGGGAGGACAACTTAAAATATTTTTATTCAATTTACAAAACAAAGAACTGCACTTCTCTGCCCCTTCCTGCTTTGAGAAAATAGGGGCTATAGCTAGTTGAGGAGAAGAAAACTATGATGACTCTGAAAAATGTGTACTTTGCCCATTTTACAGTGCTGGGAACAAAATCACATTAATTGGTCTGTCTGAAGAACAGTGAGGATGTCTTTTTTTTTTTTTTCCTTTACAACATTCATCCACATTCTTTGTCCTCAATTTTTAAGCCCAGTCTTCAGTAGGTAATTTATTTTTGGAATGACTCGATGACTTCTGCATACCCTGAGCTGCTTTAGCTGTCTTCCACTGAGCTTCTGCTACTGCCTAGTTCTGAGTATTTTAGTATCTGATGGTTTAGTGGATGTGATGCCTCTCACAGGACACTCTGTTCTACTACTGCTCCTTTAGGGTCTATATCCTTAGCTGTCCCTGCCTGTCAGATTGTATCCTTATTCCACTGGCCCTGCACTGTTACACATGGAATCCACCTCTGAAATTTCTGAGGTGCAGTGCATAGCCTCTCTCATGGTAAGAAGCCATTGCACTTGATTTGTTGGTTACTGCCTATGCTTGTTTTGTGTCTGGTCAGATCACACATGGCAACACAGCTTTGTGGATGCCTGGGCTGCTTGAAGAGATGGGGTCTGTTTGGCTGAGCCAGGTTATAGGCAATCCAGCACTGTGTCTCACTGCAAAAATATGGTTGTCATCAGGGTGGTCATCTGGTGGCAGGAGAACATCAGTAACTGAGAGCACTTCAGTGTCACCTTCCACTGAGAGCCACCTGAGGAGATCCAGCCTGTCTGCTGGCATTGCTTTACCCTTTTGACTGGCCTGTCCCAGGCCGTGCTCTTTGGAACCTCCTTCATTTCCCAGCTCATTCCATTCCTCCCAAATTCTGACTCTACTCTCATGCCAATCATTTCTTCTTTTTTCTTACACCTCTAGCAACACCTTTTCTTTTTAGCCTTCCTTCTATGAAAACTGTCATGAGAAGATGCTGCTTTTGCAATCATCTAAAAGCTGACAGGTTTTGTGGTTAACCTTGGTTAACATCTCGTTAAATATTCTACTCACATATAACCAGGTAGAATTGATTTGATTTGTTTTAGCAGGTCAAGTTCTGGGCCAGGAGCATCATCTCATTGGTGCTGTAAAGCAAAGAATTCCCAAAGAAGAAAATTACTTGTAACAGTGCAGAAAAGTACCAAGAGATTTAGTCTCCTTGTTCATGTGAATCTCATCCCTTTTTTTTTTGTTTAAGGAAAAAAGACTATATGGGTTTATAGGGGTGGCTGAAATGCTTGGTTCCAAAACTGGTTGGCCTTAAGAGATAATTGCAATATTTTGTTCCACTAATACCAATCACTTTATAGAGTCTCAAACTTTGGCTTTGTTTTCCATCAACAGAAGAGAGTGGGGGGTGAGGGGGAAGGAAGATTCACAGCAAAGCCTGGATGCCTTGTAGTGCAGGGAACACTGTTTCCCCTCAGTTTCCTATTACAGCATATTTACTTCTGTTGTGCTGAATGAGTGATGTAGATTTCAGCATTTTATGTGACTGACAGCAGAGTAGCAAAGTGGTGAGTTACTTGTTGCACCATTATGAGTCTGCTTTCCACAGAGCAGAAACAACCAAATAGGCTTTGAGTCAGGCAGGTGAAGGTTGATTTAACTACACAGTTGTTAACTGAAGTACTGGAGAAAAATTGTAGGATGCTCAGGCTCACATCTTCCAGCAAATCTTTTAAGACATTGAAGCAGGGTTTGTAACCTTCTGCTAGATGTGAAGGTAATAAATAGGACTAGGTGGAACATTGATGAAAAATTGTCTAATGCAGCCCTGGAAACTTCTCATGTTCAAATCCAAAACTCTGTAAATAATGCTTGGCATTGTTGCCTTCAGCTCAGCAAAACAGCATTTTGTCCAAGGTTGCGTAGGAAAGTTGTGGGGGCACCAACTCCTGCTGTGTTCAAGGCCAAGTTGGGCAGGGCTCTGAGCAAGCTGGGCCAGTGAAAGGTGTCCCTGCCTATGGGAGGGTGTTGGGACTAGATCTTTACGGTCCTTTCCAGCCCAAACCATGCTCTAATAATTAACTACTGAAAGCACAGGAGCATTTTCCGTTGCAGGCTCAGTTAAAGGTCGTCTGCCAGGTGTGGTGCCTGCAGCTGGCTGGCCCCTGCAGCGGGGGCGTTGGGCCGGTGGAGTGGGTTGTGTGCGCTTTGTTCCACACAATGAAGTGCAATGCCAGCTGACTCTTGGGCTGTGCGGTGGACTGGGTGACTTCATTTCCTACTCTTTCATGTCAACTTGTTAAAAAAGAATTTACTTCCTTTATTTTACTTTGCTTTTGGCAGTTCTTATTTTCTGTAGGAAGTGTGTTTTTAAGCTCATTTTATCTCGGATTAGCTACTTGGAGTATTCAAGGAATAGAGAGGGAATAGTAGTTCTCTTGTAACAGGCAGATACTCTGCAAGCAGATGAGCTGTCCTCCCCCCCTTGCAGCGTGACAGAGTATTCCATGAGGCTGATTGTTTTAAGTGTTACTCAAATTGATCTGCCTACTTTGGATTAAGTTTTACTTAATGAGGAAGTAATGAGATTATCATGGACAATAAAGACTCTTGTCTCTTTTGGGGACATGCAAGTTCTGATTCTTGCCTTTATTTCAAACCGAGCCAGAACTTCTCCTTTTGGGAATGCAAATTTAAATGATAATCAAACTATGGGACTTGTCTAGCAACTGTTTTGACACCAGCTGATAAAAGTATTTTATACTGTGTGTTTAATTCCTGGGGAAAGGATTGACTGCTGCAAGATTAAAAGGTTCTGGATGGGTGCCATTTTCAGATAGTTCAACGAGAAGAAGAGAATGGATCTGATTAAAGGATAAAGCTGGTTATTTGTTTGGTGGTTTTACTCCATGCCTACAATGGGAGCAACACTCTGCTGCTTTTCCCTAATAATAATTGGGATCAGAGGGTTCCAACAACTGCCTGTTAATGTTCCATTTTTTAAAAATGGCAGCGTGGTAAGCAATTAACATTTTCCTTTAAACTTCAAAATCTGGGAGAAGAACCTTCCACAAAATACGTAAGAAATCTCCAGGTATTCAGAAATGAGCACAGGAAATAAGGGACTCCTTTGTTTGGGTCTCTTTTCCTGAGTTAGGATGGTTTAGGAAACATCTGTCCAAATCCGTCATCACAGTTCCCCTTGCTGTTGTGTTCAGAGCTGTTGATGAAGCCAGAAGCTCCTTTCAGGTTTGTAATTGTGTGCCCACGAGTCGCTTACAGGGACCTCTGGCAGGATCTTAGCACGGGCTGCTGTGAAATGAAGCACCCTTCACTTGCACAATGTGAGTTGCTGTTAAATGCCATTGATTGTGCTGTTAATTATATTTTGTGCAGGGCTGGTGTGGCTTCACAGTATTGATTTTACATTTAGCAACGTGGGTGATTTAAAATATGCACCAAAAGTTCTGGTTTAAATAGCATGTCCAGATCATTACACACTGCCGCCCCACCCAGTGGTTTTGCCCTTCTGCTGATTAGCAGTTTAGCTGAGAGGAAAAAAAAAATGACACTCACGACCTGGATTTGCAGAGACTGATGTGTGCAAATGGCTTGTGGAACCCAGGTGGTGCAATCTGGGCTCCCTCAAAGTTAATGTTCAACTGGTTGAGACTGCTCATGCTTTGGAGCTGGGACCTTCCCCAGCAGGAGCATGTCATGGGGTGTGATAGGTAGGCTGCAGGCTCTGCCTGCTCCAGAAGTGCTGACTAACACTTGGAGAGTTTAATTTCTATTTAAATAAGAGGGAGTAGGCTCTTGCCTTCTATTTGGTGTTCCATATTTAAAAATATTCTTAAGTCTTATACCTCAGGCACACACGAGTGTTTACATTAAGAAATGTTTGGCTGAATGGGAGGCATAATCTTTTAAGAGGTCATATTTGTTATTAGCTCTGAATTGCAATGGAATTCTAAATTGGTGGTGGCTGGTTGAGCCACAGCTGATTTAGCATCCTTAGAAAAGGCTTCCTGTGCACTGCAGACTTTTTGCTCCATGTCACTTTGAGCTCTTGCACTTTTTCTTTCTGAGATACATCAAGACTTCTTACCTAGGGGCTGTAGAGAAGTTTGACCCAAACCTTGAAACAGGGTATCTCAATTCAGGCTTAGATGATCTTTTATAGTACAGAAGAGGGTTTTAAGCATATCAGCATTAAGCCAGAAACAAATTTAACTTGCAGTGCTTTTATCATTTCAATTGGTACATTTTCTGGCTACTGAAGATAAAATACAGGTTTATACAGTCTTGCCCTTTCCAAAACCATCTTAACATTAATTTTCAGTGTTTTAGTGAAGTCATAATGTTGAACTTGTGATAACAGAAAATAATGTCTGTTACAGGACTGAGAATAAATGCAAATGTGTGACATCATTGCAGAAGAGAGAAATGGGTAGGCTGGAGGCGAAGGAACTCTTAATCAAACACCATAAAATTACAGAAAATAGCCAGTCAGTTGGGTGGTATTTTTACAGCAGTTCTGTTGTTACAGATGTATTCTCTTACTTCCCTTTCAAATGAGATGAAGCTGAGGCAAATATGCGAAGTTCTGTTCAAATGCTGACCTTCCATCAGAAACATGTCAGTACCAAAAAAAAGAGAAGTCAAAGGAACCAGTAAGTAAATAGCCCAGAGGGGCAGCTCTACTGCTGCTAATCCTACTGATATTCATAGTTGGGTTTCAAAAAGAACAGTGTTTCTTGTGTTGGAGAAGCCAGTCATTTTAAAAACTGGCCAGATAGACTCAGATTAGGGTGATGGGTCCCAAAATGTGCAATACAACAGAGCGACGCTAATGTGGCAGCTGGGCAGGGAGCAGTAAAAGTAATAAAAGGTTTTTATAAAGAGAAGTAGGGGGTGATGGATGCAAGCTTCTTAAAGCTTTCAAATAGCCCCCATTTTTCAATAACGAGGTGTTTTGTCCTTCATACAGAGTTAAGTGGGAGTTACCAGGTATCGCTTGCATCAAGTACTTCCCAAGTTTAGGAACAGAAATCGTTCTGGGATGGTCAGAAACCAAAAAAGGCTGGCAGGAGGAATGGTGCCTGTCTAGAGCAGAGAAATGGAGATTATTTTAAGCTTGAGAGACTAGATTGTTAGCTCTCTGTGCAGTTATTTTTCTGGAGACAGATGTTGAGTCCAGCCTTTACGTTGCTTGTAATTTCGAAATGTCCCTGCAGCCTGATTCATTGTATTTAACCTAATAAAATCTTAACCCCACTAAAGGTTTGATAGGATAATGAAAGTGAAGTGGTATCCCCTTCATTTCCAGCTGAAGTGCCTGACCCAGATCTGTTTTAATTTAGTTTTAAATCCCACGCTGTTGTGCTTTGACCACGTACAGCAGAGCTGGAACAGGTACTGCAAGCTGATGGGGAAGGCAGGAGCATAACCAGAAACCAGCTTGGAAACTGGACTAAGGATGCAAGGCAGGGGTTTGGCTGTGCAAGACACTGCTCCTGCTGTCAAAGTTTGCTACAGATTGCTGGTACTTAGAGAAGAGTTTGCATCCTCCCATGCAATCGTACATCACATAGTGCTGCTTGGCAGAGCTCCCTAATGCAGACTTTTTATTTCTTGTAGAGCCTTCTTCCAAAGCTGCTGAGCTGTCTGGTTCTTTGTTCTCAAGCTAAAATGCTCTTTTGCCCTTCTCCTGCTGCTTATGTCTCCAGACTTGGACCCTGTGGTGGTATCTTTAGTAAAGCTACCATCCTGTTGCTGACAACATAGGGTGGAGAGGGTGTTGGTGAGAAGGGATCTGGTGTTGCTGGGAGCTACAGTTCCTGAGCTGTCCTTGCTTTCAGGGGAGACAGGAGCCAGCACTTTGTCTCCTCAGACACCTGAACCACCTACATCCAATGACTGGATCAAGTGTTTTGGGTCAAACACTCCAATGTCATGACATCTCACTTTGGTTTAGAGTGTTTGGATGTGAGGTGGATGCACCATTCCAAAACCTGTGGAGTAAGTTATCTCTTCATATGTATGGATAAGACCAGCATCCAGGATGTGGAAACTTGTGATTCCAGTGCTTAGACTGTGGTGGTTTTAGAGTTAACACTCTAGCTTCATTCAAAATTGTAAATAAAGAGTTGTCTTGGATACAGAAGAACAATAATAAGGTAAGTCTATATCATTCCATTCAGTTGCTGTTTAGGATAAAGTCTGATGCATAAGCCATGATCCATTTGCTAAGGCAAATGGGAAACAAAGCAGAGGTGATTGGTGGTAACCAGCATATCTTCATTAAAGGGCAAATCATGCCTGACAAATCTGGTGGCTTTTTGTGATGAAGTCACAGCAACAAGGACAAGGGAAGGGCAACTGATATCATCTACCTGGACCTCAGTAAGGTGTCTGTCCCACATGACATCCTAGTCATCAAATTGGAAAAGTGTGGACTTGAGGGGTGGAGCACTGCTGGATAAGGAACTGCCTGGATGGTCACATGCAGGGAGTGGTGATCAAGGGGACAATGTCCACCTGGAGACCAGTGGCAAGTGTAATCCCTTAGGGGTCAGTGCTGGCACCAGTGCTGCTTAACATATTTGTCAGTGACATGGACAGAGGAATGGAGTGCACCCTCAGCAAGTTTGCAGATGACACCAAGCTGTGTGGCACAGTCGACTTGCTAGAGGGTAGGGATCCATCCAGAGGGACCTGGACAGGCTGCAGAGGTGGGTCCAGGCCAGTCTCATGAGATTCAACAAGGCCAAGTGTAAGGTCCTGCACCTGGGTAGGCACAATCCCAAGCACAACTCCAGGCTGGGTGGTGAATGNCCCAAGCACAACTCCAGTCTGTGTGGTGAATGGCTGGAGAGCAGCCCTGAGGAAAAGGACCTTGGAGTCTGGGTTGATGAAAAGCTCAACATGAGCCTGCAGTGTGAGTGCAGCCCAGATAGCAACCTTGTGCTGAGCTGCAGCAAGAGAAGTGTGGCCAGCAGGGCGATGCATTCTCTCTCTCCTGTCTCTGAGGTGCTCTCTTAAGACCCCACCTGGAGTCCTGTGTGCAGTTCTGGGGCCCCCAGCACAAGAAGGACATGAAACTGTTGGAGTGAGTCCAGAGGAGGTCACGAAGATGCTCAGAGGGCTGCAGCAGCTCTCCTCTGAGGACAGGCTGAGAGAGTTGGGGCTCTGCAGCCTGGAGAAGAGAAGGCTTCGAGGAGACCTTGGAGTAGCCTTCCAGTATCTGAAGGGGGCCTACAGGAAGGCTGGGGAGGGACTATTGTCAAGCTCTTGTAATGACAGTACGAGTTGTAATGGGTTTGAACTGGCAGAGGGGAAATTTAGACTGGATGTTAGGAGGAAGTTCTTTACAGTGAGGGTGGTAAGACACTGGCACAGATTGCCCAGGGAGGTTGTGGCTGCTCCCTCCCTGGAGGTGTTCCAGGCCAGGTTGGATGAGTCCTTGAGCGACCTGTTCTAGTGGTAGGTGTCCCTGCCTATGGTGGGGGGATTGGAACTGGATGAGCTTTGAGGTCCCTTCCAACGTTTACCATTCTATGATTCTCTTCACCTCTCTGCTTCCTGCTTCTTGCCCTTTGCTGCTCTGCCCTGCTGTACTAACCTTGGCTGAGCAGATAACAGTTGGGACCATTTTGGCTTTCTCCCTTGGGGAGAAGGTGGTGGTTGGCCCCCTCCAGCTTTGTCCAGGGGAGATTTCTGTGTCATTTCTGAATTGCAAATAAATGTAGATATATTTTGTACATATGCATTGTATTACATGCTTCTGGATTTTTATCTTACTATAAATACAGAGCTTTATTTGCTTCCAAGCCTTCTGAGCTAGTCTGGTGACTTTTGTTTGGGGGTAATTTTCAACCCACCACAGAAACCTTTCAGAAAAAGCACTGGAAACTCAAGTTTTCTGCTTCCATCCTTTTTTATCCCTAACATAAGAATGTTTCAGGGAAGGGAAAACCCTTTTCTGTGTTTTGAGTAGTACCCAAGTTGCCTTGTGGCCGTGTTCTGAAGAGGATTTTCAATGTTTACATGCGAAGATGTCAATCTTAGTGAATCTTAATCTTTTTGATTGCAAATACTAAATGGGTTGACCAAGTTCCAGCTGCGTTTTGTGGATGGTATTAAACTAATTGCCAAAAATGCCCACAGAAACAAACCTGTTCCCAATGGAAATACACTTCCAGTGCCAGAGCAAGGGAAGTTACTCTTGTTCTAAGGAGCTCTACTCACTGAGTAATCTTCCTTCAGAAAAACATGTGAATTAAAATTACTCTGTTGTAAACTGTGAAGGTGAAAAGATTTTTTTTTTAAGGCAGCAAATACTTCCTGAAGTTGCTATTTCTACTTTTTTCTTTTTTTTTTTTTTATGTCAAACCCACCTATATATAGAAGAAAACCATTATCTGTAGGTCATTAGCCCTGCTCAAGCAGCTGCAAACCTTTAGAAGTTAGCAATTTTCATCATGAAATTTGAAGTCTGGACTGTAAGCTGAAATATTCCCTCAGTGCAACATCTCTGAAGCTGACAAGGACTTGCAAGGGAGAGGCTGAGGAAACACCCCCAAAATTAACTCACCCCCATCAATTAAATTTGTCATCTTTAAACTCACAAATAACTCCATCTTTGTAAAAAGCATTTTTATGATGTGGCTATATCAAGCCTCATCCTAAACTGATTTTTCTTTCCCACTTTTAACACAGACTCCACAACTAGAAGAAGTACTAATAGATCTCAGAATTTAATGAGGTCATGGACATAGTCTAAATTACGCTTTTTAAAGCTAAAATGCAGAAATCACAATGTTCTCCTGCACAGGAAAAGGCTGAAAGTGCTTGAAAGCACTACAAAAATCCAGGGGCTGTGGTGAAAATCTGAGTCATTTGTTTTACACTGTCAACTGGAGTGAAAATGCAAGGGAAATAAAATGCTGCTACATGTGATTTTATTTTTTATTTTTTTTCATGGCTTATGCTTGTAAGAATGAAAAATGGAAGTAGATGTTATGCTCTTTGAAACTGCTGAATCACAGTTGTTGTGCTGGGGCTGGGATCAGGGGGATTTCCTCGAGTGCGGTGCAAACCTCAGCTCCCAGAGCGCTGCCAGGCAGCAGCTTCTTCTGTCCATGGAAGTGTCTGGTCCCAAGGAGATGGGGACTGTAAACTGACAATGGGAGATTCAAAGCCCTTCTGGGGACTAACCTTGTGAAAATAAAAGCAGACTCAGAGAATCTTCCATTGTTTGGTTTATTCCACTGTACTCAAATACTCCCCGCTGAATGCCTGGAGAAGCTGTGTGACAGGAATGGAAAGTGCTAGCAGGCAAGGCCAGCCAGCTTTTGTTTCGTTGCTAAAGAACTCTCATTTTTACTTGGCAAGGGACTGTGATGTGTCACTCTGTACTTAGGGCTATTCCATGTTGTGTTTCCCTTTGTAGATATGTTTTCTTGCTTTCAATTCGAGGGATTCTGCTTTCTCTCTGCTCTTCTGAGCCCCCCCTTGGAGCACTGTTTAGTTCTGGTGGGGCCCCCCCCCAGCATAAGAGGGATGTGGAACTGCTCAAGTGGATGCAGAGGAGGCCATGGAGATGATCAGAGGGCTGGAGAACCTTCCCTGTGGGGGGCAGGCTGTGAGAGTTGGGGCTGTTCAACCTGGAGAAGGCTCCATGGAAACCTTAGAGCTACAGGAGAACTGGGGAGGGACTTTTGACAAGGGCTTGTAGTGCTAAGACAAGAGGGGCGCAAAGCTGGAAGAGGAAGATTTAGACTGGAGATTAGGAAGAAGTTCTTTGCAGTGATGGTGGTGAGACACTGGAGCAGGTTGCCCAGGGAGGCTGCAGATGCCCCCTCCTTGGAGGTGTTCAAAGCCAGGTTGGATGGCGCCTTGAGCAACCTGGTTTGGTGGGAGATGTCCCTCACATGGCAGGAGATTGGAACTAGATGATGTTTAAGGTCCTTCTAACCCAACCGTTTGATGAATTTATGACTTCTGGCCAGTTGGTTGAAACTGCTGCTGTCACTGGGCTGTTACGCATCTTAAGTCCAGATGTGGTTCTGCCCCTTTACTCTGCTCTTGTCAGACCCCACCTGGAGTACTGTGTGCAGTTCTGGAGCCCTCAGCACAGGAAGGACATGGAAGTGTTGGAGTGGGTCCAGAGGAGGCCACGAAGATGATCAGAGGGCTGCAGCAGCTC